>JAJJMA010206489.1:673-10959 GCA_023529015.1 Papaver nudicaule | reverse complement strand
TGTCACTCATCTAATAACACTTCTGAGTCCTGGTTGGCAGTTATATTGTGTAATTCTTTTGCAATTGCTTACCAAATGTCATGGACATCTCGTATCAGGAGATAATTGGCTCGTTCAGCTGCTCACACAGACAGAATAACTTACAAAGTGTAAAAATCCTGCTTAGTAAAACTAGCTACCCAGTTACTGATTTGGTTACAAAGGTCCCATAGTTGCTGATTTGGTTGACATTCTAGCATCAAGGCCTGCTAGTGTGGTTTTTATGCTTGCTTGCACCTGTAATCTCCAGGTGTAAGGTACCCAGTGTGAAAGAGGTCAATCTGGACAGAGGACAGTCTAAGAAAACAGTTTCCAACATCAAGCACCGACAAACGAAGCACCGACAAATGAAGAATCAGTGTGTATGACTTTGCAGTACTAATGTACCGAGCGGCAGAGCAGAGCATTCATGCTGTACCATAAACTTGTAAATCGGCGAGTCACAGCGAAACAAGGGTCAGTTGGCTGTCCGAGTACGAGGAGAAGTTACCTCATCACTCGGTTGGATCGGTGAGCCACGAGTGTACCAACAGCAAAGTGGAACCGGCCCAGCCAGTTTCAAGTCAGATCCACACTCAGGAGGTAGTAGTACTTACTATATGGGACTGTGGTAGGATTATTCAAAAGGGGGATGAAATCGGTTTAATGCTTCAGAAAGATTTGGCGGTTCGATTCTTCGTCAAAGAAAAATCTCCCTCCAAATCCATTCACTCAATCAACCTTCAAAAAAACCCTAAATTACTTAATTTCACGATTCTGAGTCGTCTTTGCCCCATTCTGTTGTTCATCAATGTACAACAATAGCATTTCAATCAATGTATCAGATGACGAATCTGACGATATCAATGGAAAGAAAAGAGCTAGGGTTCGAAGGAAACGTAAGAAATTTGGGTTTCGAGGTGGGAAGAATAATGATTTTCTTCGAAGATTGGTTAAGAATTTATTGAGATGGTGGATGTTTTTGTTAATTTTGCCTGCGATTGGATTACTCATATTTGAAGCTTCTAGAATGATTGGTACAACAAAACCTATTCATGATTCAAAGTTTGGTGGTGGTGAGAAGAAAACAGATCCTGTTGTTGTTAAAGATAATAATAAGAATTTGGATCGTCTTACTCCTACTACTAGAATGATTAATGGCACTCGCCGACGTAAGTTCATTCCCAATTCCATTACAGTTTTATTCTATTGTTACCATCATTTGATTTCAATTTGTAGATTAGGTTGCCATTTTAAACACTTGTAATTCACATGGATCTTTGCATCCTGCACTTTGAAATGGTGTACCAAATGTATCTGATTCAGTCTCCTGTATACTAGATAACCGTTGCCACGGTGAGGTGGCCGACCGAGAAATTAAAAATTGTCGTGAAGCCTATTCCGTTGCTAATGCATTTCAAACATTGACGACTGTCACTAAATCAGCAACGAATATATGCGTTCCAAAGTGGCTGTGGTCTTTTATATGGGCAAAACCCGAATACGATCCGTGGACTGTTTCTTCTTCGCCCATCTGTTGACCCGCGTGACCCGTTTTTCTGGGTTATATTGAAACTCAAATTTCTTCGATTTTTTATCAAGTTTCTCGAAATTTCTCTCAACCCATGTCAATTAAAGCTATTATTATCACTTCAATGAAAGAATTTTGAAGAAAAAGTGCTAAAATCGATCAAAACGAATCGTTAAAATTTTAAGATTATTTTTTTCATTGGAATTTCAATCTCGAAATTCTTAGATTCTAGATGAAATTTATTGGTTTATCCTTCAATTTCTGAGATATATGCTGGTTAAGATATCTCTGATGCAAAAAATTTGAAGGAAAACGGCCAAAAATCGATCAATTTTGAGAAAAAAAATTTGAAAAAAAAATCAATTTGTTGTGACAAAAAAGAGGACGGACAATTCCCATATAACCATCCTATAGAGGCCTCCCTCCCTTCGGTCGGTCGTCCAATTAAACTTATAACGTTATGAATATTGATATTGATTGTTGCTACTAGTGGCTGTTTGGTATGTCTCAGCAGTTCAGTGTTAGATGACATTTTTTATTTTACGGAATCAGGTTGTTTGGAGCTTTTACCTGCAGAAGCACTTGAGCACCTTGACTTACCTGTTCATGGACATGCCAGTTCACATGTGAAAAAGTTGATTTACAAATCTGATCCAGAGGCAGCTAACTCTGGAGGCAATACAACAATGTTTCAGAGGAATACAGATACGACTAGATATAACTTATTCACGGGCAATCAAACTCTTTATGAGAGAGAGCAAAGTTTTAAGGTACTTATGGTCTATTTTGTTTCGCGTGAGTGGGTTTCATTGTACTCTGATCTTATGAATGTACGGTGCTGGCATTGATATGTGTTTTCAAATGATATTGAATTTGTTCATTGTGAATAATGAATGTTTTAGGCGACTGGAACTGCTGAAGTGCATTGCGGTTTTTACAATGAAAATGGGGGATATAGAATATCTGATGAGGACAAGGCTTACATGCAAACATGCAAAGTTGTGGTGTCTACTTGTACATTTGGTGGTGGAGATGACCTTTACCAGCCCATTGGAATGTCGGAGCCATCCCTGAAGAAGGTATACTTAAATTGCCAAGTTTATCCTATTGAATGAAAGTTTTTTTTTATAAATTCCTGCTTAATATTTCTTTGTTATTCACATTAATGTAGGTTTGTTATGTAGCATTTTGGGATGAAATAACCGTTGCAACCCAGGAAGCAGGTGGGAAGAAAATTGGCGAGGACAATATGATTGGTAAATGGCGAATTGTTGTTGTTAAGGACCTTCCTTTCACAGACCAACGCTTGAATGGTAAAATTCCCAAGGTAACAAAGAATGCACAGCATACCTCAAGTATCCCTATCAATGCATTTCTTCAGTGTCTATACATCATTGTAATTCTTAAGCATAATTTTCTATCATGGAATCAGTATGGCTGTCAAATTCTAGATTGACATGCAAGAGCTGACACTGTTGGGCTGAATCGGACGAGATGAGATCTACAATTTTCGAAAGAAAGTTGTTCAGTTTCAGCATCTTAACCTGCCTTAGGTTTTCATGTTAACGTTGATGTCAAGGATCACTTTTCTTGACAAAACATTGTCTAGGGTTGTCGAGGACTGGTACAAAAATTGTCCAGTCCTTGTTTTTTTTTTTTATATTTTAGTTCTGGATTTTGGTCACTTCTCAAACTTCTGTTGACACAAATATTTTTCCTGGTTCTAAGCTTTAATCTGTGATGGGGGCTGTTGTTTATTATTTTCTACTGTTATCAGATGTTGACGCACCGACTGTTCCCTCAAGCAAGGTACTCAATTTGGGTAGACGCCAAATCTCAATTTCGGAGGGATCCATTAGGTGTGCTAGAAGCTCTTCTTTGGCGTACCACTTCTGTGTTGGCAATTTCAGAACATGGAGCTCGTAGTAGTGTCTATGACGAGGGAAAAGCTGTAGTTAAGAAAAACAAAGCAACCCCAGAAGAAGTTGAGATTCAGTTGGAGCAGTACCGTCGGGATGGTTTCCCTGATGACAAGAGGTTTAATGGAAAAAAAGGTATGCTTGAGGTCTGCATCATCTTTTATCGTTCTGCATGCAGGGTTTTACTGTTCCAGGAAATCTTTTTAGTTGCAGAATAGTACGGAATATATGCTAAATATTGGTCTTGTTGGGGATAAAATACTAGAATACAACCTTTCATTGAAGGAATTGTATTTCATCTTGAATCTTTAGATACGCAAATGCATTCACTTCTGAAACTTTTAAGGTCAAAATACAGCTAGGTCTTGCTTAAGTTTCTAGCTAATGATGATGTTGGTCTGCGCAGCTCTGTCCGAGGCTTCTGTCATTGTGAGGGAGCTCACTCCATTGACGAACCTGTTCATGTGCCTCTGGTTCAACGAAGTGGTTCGCTTCACTTCACGAGATCAGCTCAGCTTTCCTTATGTGCTCAGGCAACTAAACATGAAGAATATCAACATGTTCCCTGTTTGTGTCCGCAAAGATCTTGTGAATAGTATGGGTCATAAGCAGAAAGCTAAACCTCTGATTAGTTGAGATTCTTTGGCTCCCCCAGGTAGATCTCTTCCCCTGGGCCTTGTAAGTCATTTAAGTCTAATTTTGTTACTCTGTAGGTAACTATTTATTCACTACGACTCAAATTTTGAATTTATTTATCTAAATTTCTTTGTTGCAATTGCTAAGAAGAGAAAATACTCTTGTGAATAACAATAACATATACATATCTAACATGTAACAGTTTGACATTCGTTTTTCATTCTGCTTAATATGAAACATAAAGTTTCTTATATTACTCAACTGTTACGATATCTGTACCATCAAGCTTACTGTTTCTACTAGCGTGTAACATGTTTTTCAAGTGTTTTGTAGTAGGCTTTAGGATCTCCATTACACCCCAATCTTATTAGTTCTGTCTCACCATTCACCAAGATGTGTGGCGTGTGGTGGTGATATCAACTGTCTGCTTGGTGGGGCTAATCTAGGAAGGCGTCGGTTGGTGCTGTGCTGGTGGGGGCACCGTCTCTCATCAAGGACTAAGCCGAACATGATACATATCCCCTGTTGATGAATCTATTGAGGCTGATAATAGAGAGACGGACACTGCCAAGCACTGCAGGACAAATTGGACTTGTGCAAGGGTGTGGAAATGTCATTCCTTTGTCAAAATGCCTTTTTTTTAAAGTTAGCTGTTTTATGTCTGATTCTTTAGTGATTCTACCTCTATTCTGCTCCATAGTAACGGACTTCTTTTCAGTATATCCCTAGCACGACGATCAAGGCATTCTTCTGCGCTTTGAAATTTTACTATCTTGGTGCTCTTTTTCTTCTCCTTCTAAAAAGATGGATAAAAACTTTTGGATCTTTTTGCTTGAAATTTTGGGTTTGTTTGTTCATGTGGGTGTGGTAAAGCTCATTCTTAGGTCCGAGAAACCAAGCTAATGTTTATTGGAAATGTCTGTTTCACTTCTGTTTTCTGTTTCTGCTTTATCTTCATTTTCAGTCTCATTCTTCCTTAGCTTTCAAGGGATTAATGATTATACAATCATGATTCCTAACCATACTCACTGCCTCCTCATTTTTAAACATGATTTGGAATCTAACACCAAACGCATACTCTTGCCCACTTGAAAATGCATCCAATTTTGAAGTTTTGACTAAGTTTTTTGCATCAGTGTCTAGATAAAAACGATAATCCCAACTTAACTTAATGAAAGAAAGCTGATTCAGGGGCTTCGAAAAAAACTGAAGCCCCTGGATCACAGTTTCCCCGAAGTAATTTGGCTCTCCCCCTATGTATTTTTTTTTAATACCAAAACTACCCTTTTATGTTTTGATAATCAGTGATTAACCAAATTGATAATCAATGATTAACCAAAAGTATGATTAACAAACTTTAAAAAAAAACTTAATCAAAAACTGAAAATCAGTGAAAAACTGAAGAAGAAGAAGAAGAAGAAGAAGAAGAGAGAAAAAAACCTAACTTTTTTTCTAAAAAACCCAAACTTGATTCACTCAACCAAAATGAGTGAATCAAGCGTCGAAATGGAGCTAGAAGTATCTCCTTCCATTGAGGCTAACTTCATTGAAAAACTAGGTCACATTCACTCCATGAAAATCAAAAAATCGTGAACCAGAAGTACTTACGGCTGCAATATGAAGAACAGCTAGCCGTAAGTTAGGCTGCCATTAAAGCTTCAGATGCAAGACGTAAGTCCATATTAGTGGCCGTAACTTACTTACGGCTAATACCGATACTTGGATTATCAGCCGTAAGTTCCTTTATACCAAAATTTTTGTGTCGCAAAGTTACCAGCCGTAAGTACAACTTAGCAGCCGTAAGTTTAGTTACGGCTGAATTTGTATTTGGCTTAGTAGCCGTAACTTGACTTACGTCTGGGAAAATGTAGACGTAACTTGACTTACGGCTGGTACCAGGGAATTTTCAGTAGCCGTAACTACTCCTGTAACTATAAAACAATGCTACTTTTTAACAAACATAGATGCCTTACACCTATCAAACCCAAGTCATAACATAAGTAAACACCCAAGTTTTCCCAATATAACAAAACCACACATTCATCCATAAACAAAAGCATACCTAATATCCAAACAAGCTAAAATTAATTCCAGATTCATAACATAAGTTTTTCACTCATAATGGGCATAAGTTTTTTACTTATGAGCTTTTTTTTTTGCCTTTTCCAGCAACGCCTTTTGCTCCAGCTCTACCCCCACGAGTGCGAGGACCATCACCAGGAGCACGACTACCTCTTGGTTCACCAATGTAAGGACCACCACCTCGAGTTCGACGTTCTTCAATAACCTCCTCTTCATCAATATATTCTTCTTCATCCGATACTGGAGGAGGCTGCCGAGAAGATGAGGATTCACGCGGCCTCTTGGTACCTCTCCCGAAGCATTCAAAAAGCGCATCTCCTTGGGGTCCAAGGTCATGAATTCCTTGGATTTGGTTCTTGAGAACTTCCTGTTTACTTACACTCAAAGATTTGCCACTGGAGATGTGGGCGCACATGCTCTTTACCAACATTTGCACTCGTTTTTTCTGCAAATAACATAAGTAGGATTAGTTTAAGACCAATGCATCATAACTATGATGAATTTATAGTGTGCTTACCCCAATGGTGGCCATTTTACCCAACAACTCCAACGATTTCTTCCCCTTCCCTTCAACGGCCTTCTTGAGTTTGGCTTTCTCTTGTTCGATGATGTGGATTGCTTCCGGATCGCGGTTGATCACATAAGGATGACCCCACTTGTAGAACCATGGCAAATAATCCTCTGTGGCCTCTTTTGTGCCCAATGCAGGAATTAGCTCGCCCATTGGGATGTGGTATTGTGGTTGGTGACGATTGTTCCATACGTCCGTTGATGGAGTTGGAGAATAGACCGTCTTGATGTAGCTGTTATCAATTTTAGTACCATCCTCTATTGGTTGCAATTTGAAGTTCTCATGACGAACAACAGTCTGAACAAAACCAATTTGACGGAGACATCGCCTAGGATTAGTCATGACAAACCCATGAGGATGATAGATAGGCCCATTATAGTCAGCAAGTGGTGAAATATCACGTTTGTCTTCCCCCGTCTCCGGGTCTATACGCATGTATGGATCAAACACCACTTGGGATGCATCTAACTCGTCTAATTGTTCCCTCAACCACTCTATCTTCTGATGCTTCTTTCTTAGTTGGTTTTGTTCGAAAGGATACTTCATACCTGTTGGGCGATCGTCATTAGGATCCTCATCATCCTCATCATCCTCATCGTCCTCATCATCCCCATCAACCTCAGGAACCTTGTCCTGCTTCCAGTGTCGGTTCAATCTTGGGCGTATCTTAAGTGTTGGAAAATGGTCATAAAACCATGACTGAAATTGAAAACATAACGTTGGGTTACAAATCAAATGAAGATGAACATAACATATTACGATAAAATGAAGATGGAAAATCAAAAATTACCTGTAAAATACCAATATTTCTAGCAATGTTGCTAGCACCCGCCCTCGAGGCCTTTCTAAGACCGTCTAAAAGGAAGGCAAGGGTTGCCGAACCCCACGAATAGTCGTGGGTGCCCTCAATGGTCCTCAACAACTGAAGGTAGCCAATATTCACCCGGTTTCCACTCTGGTCGGGGAAGAAAATGGTACCAAGTTGGTGCAACAAGAAAGCTGTGGCCACCTGCTTAGCCCTCTCATCAGAAAGTTCCTTCTTGAGTGTACCCCCAAACTCAGGCCTCAACCTATCAAGCTTTACCTTTCGAACCAACTGTTTGTTTGCGGTTTTTCTTAGGTTTTCCTCAGACTGGGATGAAGCAATCCAGAATTCCTCATCACATTTAGCTTGGTTCCACCCAAGAGTGGCGAAACATAGCTCATACAGTTTTGGCCAAGCCATCCTTTCAGTATACCCTTCGCGAACCGCTTTGCCTTCATTTTGGAGGCCGGCAATGGACCACATATCGTCCAAGATGAGACTCATCTCGCCGAATCCAAAATGAAAGGTGTCGGTTTCAGGACAGTATCTCTCTCTCAAAGCGGCACTGACAATACTGTCATGGACAACCTGAGAATTCTGAATGCCAGGCCACAATGCTGAAGCCTGAACCAGAGCCTTAACCTTTGGTGATTCATCATTAATGGACCAAATCCCGGCCTTTTGGTGCTTCAAAAGCTGAACTGCATCTTTATGATCCTAAATACAAAACGTTTAAATTTTAGATTTTGAAAGTAAGATTATAGTAAAGTGGGAAAAGTATTGATTCATACCACTTGCTTACAAACTTGTGCGGCCCACGAATGCTCGTAACCAATTAACACACTTGGATCCTCCGCCTCACCCCAAAGTCTGCCATCTTCCTTTGGTGGTAAAAACCCGTCCTTTGGAATGTTTTGGTGTCTAGGTCCAGCTTTCTTTCTCTCATTCCTTTCGTTTGGTGGCTGTTGAGACGAGCTAGCTTGTGGTACATGTTGAGACGAGCTTGCCTGTTCTTGATGTTGAGACGAGCTTGCTTGTGCTGGATGTTCAGGCGAGCTTGCTTGTGTCAATAACAAATTTGGTGGTGGTTCCTCAGAAACTACAGCATCATCAAGTGGTGGTTCACCGCTCCCACTTCCTCCCTCACCTACCTGGCCTACCCTTGCACCTCTGTTGCCAGCGTGCAAATTAACACCCCCACGAGCTGGGGGGGAAGCAACAGGGGTCAGGTCATTAGCTCCCTTTTTCTTCCGCCTGTGGTAAACATTTGGTGAACAACGACTGTTTGAAACAATAGAACCAAGGAAATAAATTACTACTTACGGCTACATAGGGGTTGAAGAAGCAAAACGTAACTCACCTACGGCTACAAATGCCCCTATCGAAAGTCGACGTAAGTAACTTACGGCTGAAAATTATAAGCAATTAGTAGCCGTAACTAGTTGACATTTGGTATCCAAAAGTTACAGGAGTACTTACGGCTGCTAAGGCAAAAACTTTTGGCGCCGTAAGTATACTTACGGCTGCTAATTACCACTTACGGCTACTAACTCTGCGATACAACTTTGGTTCACTAAAGGAACTTACGGCTACAAACGTGAAAACCTAAGTAGCCGTAACTAACACTGTAACCGCAAATTTGCCCTAGTTACATTTCGAAAAATAAATCTAAGAAATAAAAACTGAAATTGGAGAGATGGGTATTCAATTCTTACCTGTGGGAGACCATTTCGGGGTTGGATTGAATTATTTGTGGCGGTTGGAGTGGATTTGGTAATAGTTCCGGTGGGTTTTCGGAGAAAACCGCTCTCGGACGAGTGGGTTGTTCTTCCCCCTCCTTTGGTTTTGAGTTCTTCGTCATGCTTTTATAGAATTTAATCGCCGATGAAAGTTTTCGTAATCGCCAATTAAGCGAGACGAGGAAATAGAAGAGAAGAAGAGAAAAAGAGAAAGGAGGCGTAGAAGAAGAAGAAGAAAGAAGAAGAAGAGAAAAGAAAGAGAATGGGTTTTTATTTTGTGTTTTTATTGCACACGTGTGTTCCGCACATGTGGCCAATTGGGGTGCAAAAAGAGAGCATGGGTTGTTTCTGCGGGTGTAAATAGCAAATACAACATAACTACTAATTTTAAAATATAGATGATACAACTACTAATATTCAACCATTAAAACACATAATTGGTTCACCCATAGATGTTTAGGTTTACACATAACATAAAAGAAGAACCGTACTCAACACATAATGAAAATCAACTAACATTTCCAGTTCCAAACCATGTTCGGCTGCGGATTAGTTCAAAGCTCGGTCCGCCATTCGCCTCGACAAGTGGACGAAGACGTTCTACAGCAACACAAATTCTATTGCGACAAGGAACGTCGTCCACCTCACCAACTCTCTTGCGTCGAAGATTACGGATTGGTCGCTCATTAAGGTCACAAGTGCAAGGGATATAGCTGGGGCCAGGATCAGGGTCATCACCCAATAGTGGTAGAATATTACGAATTGGTGATCTTATGGCAGGAAGATACTCCCTTTCTGCACCTTCTTGTGGAAGTTCCTCAATAACTTGGCTAGTTTCATTTGGTTCAATCACAACACTGGATTCAGGAATCTGCACTTGCATTATTTCAGTTGGTGCAGCCACGGCACTTGAGTCTGGTTCTCTGAAGCGCAAAATATGGCAGAGAAATGTGAGAAAATTGGTTGTCAGTGTAACTTACGGCTG
>JAJJMA010206482.1:7410-26558 GCA_023529015.1 Papaver nudicaule | reverse complement strand
GCTCCCTGGATGCGAGACACGTGGTCCGACGGGTTTTACCCCCTACAATTGAGTACAAATAGCTTCACTCGTTGAGTTTTGCTTATCAGTTTTTTAAGCAATTGTTGAGTTTTGTGCAACTAAACAAAGATTGATTAGTATTTGTATTACTTAGGTATATTTTTGTGTGTTCCCAAGCATACGTATGTATATTTCTATGTATAAGTGTAGCAAAAAAAAAGATTGAGCTTTCCAAGGTAGACCTCCACATAAGAATAACCTCTATATAAGAATATTTTTTCGTGGTCCCGAAGATATTCTTATATAAAAATTCTACTGTAGTAAGAACTTCCACTTGCACTTACGCATTGTCATACAGTACAGAGCATCTTAGCTCATAAATATGCAACATAAAACAACAACAAACAATACAAAATCATGTCTCCTTTGTTTATTGACATTTAAGTCATCAAACCATAATGTAGTTATTCATTCCACTAGAGAATTACCATTCATTATATGTAGGTGGTTTACCTCTGCTTGGGATCCAGTTATCCCTCCAAATAGCAATGTTGCAACCATCACCCACCTCCCAACAGTGACACGCTCTCTAATAATGCTTAAACCTAAACAAATGCTTTTCTATACCCAAGAACAGTTGTCAAGTTTTTCATTATGTAATGGATTCTTATTCCTATAATACTTATGGTTAAGGACTTGAACCCACGTAGCATTGGGTTTACACAACATTCTTCAGGCCAGTTTAGTCAAGAGAACAAGATTGAGGGTTTCAGTTTGCTTTATGTTCAAACCACCAAGAGTAAGCGTGGTTAAGTAATAGTCTCCCAACTTTTAAGGTGTAGGGACCTATTTTGATCCTTACTCCACTAAAGCTTCCTTTGAATAACATTTATTTTCCTAGTTAGTTCTTTTGGCATGAGAAAAACAACTAAATGGTGGGATGCTAGGCTTCCTAAAACAGATTAATAAAACACAGCTCTTTGTGGTTGATTCAAATATTTTCCTTCCCAAGTTCCAAGTCTATTTAAACTTATCTAACAAATGGCCAAAACTTTCCATTTTGTTTCTTCGAAGAAGGAGAGGGACACCAAGGTATTTATCTTGAAAGCCCATTGTCTTAATCCATAATGTAACAACAGTTTGATCTTTCTTCCTAGGGTCAGTTAATGGACTCAAACAATTCTAAATTTATCAAATTTTATGGATTTACTAAGAGCATCCACAATGGTAATCCTATAATGGGTTATATAGTTATATTTAGGATTCAAAAGCGAAAAAACCAACCACAATCTTCGTGCTATACCCAAATATAGGATATCATTTCTAGGGTTTCGTCTCAAATTTGACCCCCCAGATAGCATTTGATGGAGCGCAGTTGTATAAAGCGTTCTACTGTGAGCATAATTGTATGGTACGTCTGACATTAAGCGCAACTACATAATGCGTATGATGGCCAAGCGCACCATGATAATGCGTTCATTTGAAGCGTATTTCAGTAATGCGTCTGATGAGACGCTGTATTAGAGTGCGCCCACCGTGAAGCGCAGTATAAGGATGCGTCAAGAGAAGGCGTACTCTATTTGGCCGCCTGGTGTGCAACGGAGTATTAAGGTGTGTCTTCTGTTGCAGCTCTGAGATTTTCCATGGACGTGAGAAGGTTTGGAGCTAGGACAATACATAGCAGGAAGAAGATACAAGAAATTGAGTCTGAAGCACTACTTGGATGAGATACAGCAACAACAACGTTACAACAAAACAAATAAATTGGGGGTTTCAAGAGGGTCTAAACGGAGGTTGTTGAGGAAGCATCGGCATCAAGAGGGTTTAAACTGAAGGCAGTGGTATACTACAGCAGCAGCAAGGCAATTTGGGGGTTTCGATGATGTCTGAAATTGGGTTGAAGTGGAAGCTCAATTGTGAAGGTGTAAGGTGTGTATGCTAACTGGTTGGAATTTTTGTAGGGTTAGTTGCGAAGCGGCTGGAGGCGGCCCAAAAAGCCCTGCCCATTTTCGGATCGTGATGTGGCACCACCCCCAACCATAGGATCTGCAGGGGGTGCAGATTTGTGTGGTGGAGATCTAGTGGTGGTGCCCACTCTCTCTCTCTTCTCACTCTATCTCTCTATGGTCCGAAAATGGGCAGGGTTTTTTGGGCCGCAATAAGCATTTTCATTGTGGTAGTATAAGAAGGGAATCGAGCTGGTGTTACAGTTGTATTGGTCTTGTTAAGTTTTGGCCGAGAAGATAGCTAAAGAAACTGATGTTGTCTACCAATGAATATGGAGGAAAATTCGAAGCTTCGGAGTCTGTAATTGATCAGGAATGTGGCTTGTTGTCTAGGTATGAATGAAATTGCAGGGAAGGCGTTGAACTGAGTTAGAAGAACACCACGAGTTCATTTACATCCATATCAGTTTAATCCCACAACGTGTTTGAGTGAAGGTCTGAACTACCAGTACTTAAACCGAGTTGTTCAAGAGGTTTGCCGTGTACTTTGTGAGATGGGTAGCAGACAAGTGAAATTCATAAATCGGAGAAACTACCTGCAGCTCATTAACAGCGTGACGAACTTCTTCAAATGATATTGTCTCATACCTTCTCTGCTTTTCATGTTCATCAAACTTAAGACCAGATGCTGCAAAAACAATAAATTTACATAATTCTGGAGTTCAGTAATATTCTGTGTGGGGGAGGGCCGGAGGGGGGTAAATGTGAAAATCCAACATGATATCTTTGCAGGAACTTGAAGATATCATCCCACAATCGTGGCTCTTTAGAACCTGGTATCTCCTCCTGATAGAATTTACTGAGTTGGCGTGCAATTTCAGCAGCCAGATTAGGCTTTCTCATGTCTATAACCAAGAAAAAGACAGCATTTTCAATTTAGACAAGATGGTGATATCTATACGAAAACTTTCAATGGAACATTTTATGTTACTACAAATCACGAGTATACTATGTTTCTTCAATGCACCTCCTCATTTACAATAAGATACATCCTACGTGGCGTAAACTTCAGGAGGTGTAATAAGAAATAGCAAAGAAGACGCAATGTATGAGTGCGTTCCATAAGGGGCGCACTACTGAGAGCCGTCTCAGCCAGGCGCATACCGATAATGCGTTCATTGAAACGGGATATTAAATTGCGCCTGACAGTTGGGCGCATGGTTATGAACCGTCTCACACGAAACGCGTTTCCATTCTCCGTCTGGTGTAAAACGCATTATCAGAGTGCGCCTATTGTGAGACGTAGTGTCCATTTGCGTCTATTAGAGAAACGCATTATTCAGCTCCGTCTCTCGTTGGACGCATGAAATACTTACGCTTTGCTATATTATAGCATCCGCCCACTATACTTCTTTTCCAAAATCTCATTTATAAATACCAAATATGGGATAGCATTTAGCATTTGACACGCTCAACATTGTGGATGCTCTAAATTGGTGTATGATCTAATGAAGATTCCTAATTCCAGTCACAATCGTTTTTGTGAAAAGCAAACAGTCATCTGCAAAAAAAAAAAAAAAAATGGCTAATACCAGGACAATCTTCATAGTAACTTTAATCCATTGTATCAGACTATTAGATTCAGCATTTAAGAGAAGTCTACAGAAGATTTCCATGCATATTATGGACAATTAAGGGGCCAAGGGGTCTCCCTGTCTAAGACTCCTTCTATGATAGTAAATCTCACAAAGGCTACCATTCAACAAAATAGAGATACACTAGAAATACATTGCCTAATCATCTGACACCAACACTCATTAAATCCTAGCTGCCTAAGAATAGCTATCAGGAAATCCTACTCAATTCTGTCAAAATCCTTTGACATGTTTAATTTCAAGACCATCAAACTAGATTTAGTTATATTTTCCCTCATTGTATCAATTAGTTCATGAGCTACACAATATTGTCTGTTATTTGCCTAGAAGATAAAAAAACAACTTGGTAACACTCTTTAGTCTACTAGCAAGTAACTTAGCTATAATCTTATAACAGACATTCATGAGACTAATATGTCTAATTTCAGCAGCAGTTGCAGGCATTTTTTGGAATTAAAGAACCAAACTGTGATTCATCTGTTTGAAAAGTTATCCAGATTGAAAAAAAGATTGTACCATTTTAACTGTATCATCGCCAACTACATTCCACATTTGATGATAAAAACCAGAGGGATAACCATCTGGCCCTGGAGCAGTCCAGGATGCATTTTCCACAATGTATTTTTTACTTCTTCTGCAGTAGGGATGTGTTAATTCATCATTATCCAAAGAAGTAATACATGGTTCAATGCTAGCAAGAGAATGAACAACATCAGGTGGGTTACAAGTTTTAACTTTGGTGAATTTTAGTGTGACGATCTTTGAGTTCATCAGCTATCATACCTCTTTCAGCTAACCATTCAGCTAACCAAATCCCTATATTGTTCTGAATACAATCAATGAGTCTTTCTTTTCCTTAAACTTGACCTTAACATGAAAATACTGTGTTTTCTATCAAATTTCAACACATTTTCTTTGGCCCTCCGCATACATAGGTCTTGTTGCACATAATTCAGTGGTTGAGCTTTTTAGACATTTCATTAATTCTTATCGTGATCCAAAGGACTAGTATTGTTTTGTTGTCTTAAGGAGCTAAGTGAATACTAATCTAGTTTGCAGTAATCAACTCCTTACAAGTGTTATTAAGAAACCAGCATCTATAACACCTATAAGGTTCTTTTTGTCATCAACTTCTCTATAATTAATTAGTATGGGTTTCTTAACTAAAACATTGAACCCCAAATACACTAAACATTAATTTACAGGTAGACTACCAGATTACAAGCAACTCCAAGTTCATTAATTTACCTGAGAAAAGGTCATCAGTTCAGAACTTACAAAATGATATAATAACAGAAGAGTTCGAGTACATAGATACTACTTCTATTTCTGACCAACTAAATACTGCTACTGTGCCGTATAATAATAACCATAAATTTATGCCCCTTCCCCTTTTCCGCACACTCATGTTCCACATTACAGCGTTAAAATTTCACCACTATTTCTTCCTTCCACTACAACACCAGCAAAAAATCATATCGCAAAAAAGAAAAAACTATAACCCATGGGATCAGGTCAAGTTCATTGCAGGCAATACAGAACCTGGCATCAACCCCACCTTCTCTTTATCAGTCACTCAGTCAGAGTAAATACTGGCTCCTCCAATTTACCCATACAAGCACTAGTCATCAGCACAAATCAAACCTTCCTCTTTTTCCTCCTTTCCTTTGTTATACCCTCCTTCAAATCTATTAGGACTACGACTACGGCTGCGGCTCCTGCTTCTTGCACCCCACCCACTACCACTTCCCCCTTTGTTTGGGCTTGGAGGACGACGGTCACTATTACGGGCACCGTAGGCTCTTTCGTGAAAGCTTACACGAGAATCATCGTCAAACCTAGCACTGAGATCGGAAAATTTCAGAACAAATATCTATCCAACATGACAAATTACTGACAAAAAAAAAGAAAAACGATAGAAAAAGTTCACTCATGCACAGTAAATGGAACAAAAAATACCTTTCACGAGGCTGTTCTCTATCAAATCCACGACCTCCATACTCTTTCTCTGATCTGTCTGAAAACGACGAAGGCCCGCGGCCCCTACCTCCTCCAAAACTATTGCCTCCAAAATTGTTGTCGAAACGTCCACCTCGACCACCATCACTACCACCTGAGGGAGTACCCCATCGTTTAAACCTGTTGAACCCACCCCGGGATGCTAACTCACGGATCTGAGGTGGAACTCGCTGATTTGCCCCTTCTAGGAGCTTGATTAGGTCAGAGGCATGTTTGGCATCATTTTCAGAAAAGAAGGTGTAAGCCAGGCCAGTTGCACCTGCTCTTCCAGTTCTCCCAATCCTATGAACATAATCTTCAACCCCAGTAGGGAAGTCATAGTTGACAACAACCCTGCAACGAAAAAAAACAACTAATCATCCCAAAGTTCGAACTATGATATAGTAAAGCTAGTGCATTTCTTTACCAACCACGAAAAATAGATCAGGACTTTCATTCAAAGTATCAGAAACAAGAAAATACCTGATGTCCTTTACATCCAAACCACGAGCTGCAACATCAGTCGCTACAAGAATAGGCGATTTTCCAGAGCGAAACTGGTTTAGCACATAATCTCTCTCACCCTGAGATTTGTCCCCATGAATGGCTGCTGCCCCATAACTACGGGTGATATTGCGAGTAAGCTGGTCACACATCTTCTTGGTTGAGCAAAAGATTATAATTTTAGAACCTGGTTCCTGAGATCGCAAAATCTGTTCGAGACGTCTCTGTTTTTCCATTGGCTGAACCATTTCAACATGCTGTTGCAAGACACACCAACATACGCATATCAAGCTTAGATAGGACAACAATGGCAAAGAAGTTTAACATGGTCAAAAAGTTTTTAAAAAACAACTAAACATCTAAGGACAAGATCAAACCCTGCTCGGAAACCGTTACTCGAGCAACAAAAACTTCTCTTCACCTGGGTAATAGACTTGTTTGCAGCCAGCTCATCAGTATTCCCAATGTTAACCTGAACAGGCTTAACTAGTAAATCTGCTGCAATTTTACGCACTTCCTTGGGCCAAGTTGCAGTGTACATCAGCGTCTGGCGGCGAGGAGGTATCTCATTCACAATTTTCCGAATCTGAGGCTCAAAACCCATGTCCAGCATTCTGTCTGCCTCATCGAGCACAAGGTAGGAAACTTGACGAAGGCTGATTTTTCTCATCTCCAAAATATCATTCAGGCGTCCAGGAGTGGCAACAACTATATCACATCCACGTTCAATCTCTCTAAGCTGGGGACCTTTTGGGGCTCCACCATACAAACACTTCAAGAAAACAGAATACTATATCAGGCACCTAAAGCATGCACATAAATTACAGAACTGCTAAATGATCACACATTTTACAAGAACAATACAGGAAAAGATAACAACATAAAACTGATGCATAACAACATAAAACTGTAACGTAAAAGATATTAAGATTTAGAGCATATAAATAATACCGTGCATGAGAGTCTTAATGATCTCCCAAACTTCACAGCTTCATCTTGAATTTGAGTTGCTAATTCCCTGGTTGGAGAAAGCACTAATACGGTTGGACCCATCTGAGAGTTATTCCGCACTCGCTTGAGATGCATAAAACCAGGAATTAAGTAACCCAAGGTTTTCCCTGAGCCTGTTTTTGCAATGGCAACAATATCCCGACTTTGGAGAGCAATAGGCCATGACTGGGCCTGAATTGGAGTTGGAGCAGAGAACCCAGCTTGGTGTACCTGGAAAAGCAAAAGCAAAACCATAACCCCCATGTGGGTACCGGCTCAATATTCAATTGGACGTACATTTTTGTTCTAGCCCAAGGAATAGGTAACGCTAGAAACAACGTTATTATCCCCCACAAGTAGGAACAGCCGATGCTTGCTGATGCAAGCTGGAAAGGAGAAAGTGGCCTTCTGTTCGAACCAAGTGGCAGACTGGACCATCATCGGCGACAGCCTTGGCCACGAACTAACTGATTCGGAAAGCCCTTCTCAAAAATTGTTGCACCATTAAAGGGCGCTCCAACTGAAGCCCCCATAAAAAGGTGGCACAGCGTACGACATTAGCTCCTCGCTGGAGCAAATATCGCACCTGCGACAAAAAAGGACAGACATCATAGACATAAGTCCAAATTCAACATCAGTCCTCCAGCAAACACATAACTTGCGCAGCAAAGAGCCTGAGCTCAAAGAGTCGTGAAACTTACACGAGCTCCTACAGACCGAGTAGTTACAAACAGAATGAGAAACATAACCCTACCTCTCTAAGAAGTTCTGGAGGAAAGCCCGTAGATTCAAATGATGAAAATGGTGCAGGTACATCATCCCCCTGAAATTCCAAAAAAGATGGACTGTCAGAATAATTAAAGATTGAACCAAGAAGTAAAAGAAACTATATAACTACAATTCAAAAAAAAAAAATAAACCCTGAAGATATGCAGACTACCATGGAAACAGATAACACAGCCAAATTTTTGACACCAATATAAATTATAAAAACCAAGAATCTATTCTTACAGAAACAGAAATTTCATGCTGGCGCCGATAGGCCTCTGGAGTTGGAGTTGGACCACTTGCTACTTTGGCAGCTCCTCCATTAGGGATACTATCTACATTTCTTGTCTGAAACTGAAAACCAACAGGAAACTTTAGATAACCAGCCTTACACATGCAATGTTTACAGAAATTTGCACATGAGAACCCGGTAGATATACCTGTTGTTGCTTCGCCACAGCATTGATTTCACCATTATACCGACCATTCTCTTCTCTAGCAGTCCTATTTTGCTCATGATTAACTTGAACCGCAGAACTCATAGGCACTGCTGCAATTTTTGGTGGAGGAGCAGAAGAAGCAGCAATAGGCCTCTCATACTGAGTAGTATTAGTCACAGGGTTCCAAAAATACAAATACCCAGTGTTCCCATCAACTAATCCTTTCCATGGTTTTGGTAGCGTTGGATCTTCTGGTGCGTAACGTGGTCCACTCGGTGCAGAAGATACAGTTGCAGCCATTTTTGAAACAAAGAAGTTGATAAATAAACTCAAACGATATGCTCCAACCCTGTGAAACAACAACAACAACAACAACAACAATCAAACCCTAGAAATCATCTGGGCCGTGCCAAAAAAAAAGCGAATAAATCTGAAACCCTAGGTTTAGAAAATCAGATCCAAACCAAAATAATGAAGAAAAGAACAAACATGAACCCTGAATGAATACAAATCGGCAAAACACTTACAGGAATGGTTAGGGTATTGTTGAGGGTAAAGAAGAGATATTCGTTCCCTTTCCTTTCTGATGTAGTTGTTGAGAGAATTTTTTTTTCTTCTTTCAATTGGCGCTTCTGAGGAACAGAGAGCGTCAAATGGGAAAGAGAATTTTTGAGGTGTAGTTTCTCGGGTATTTATGGTTGTGAGAAGAAGAAGAAGGATCTGGGACTATTTTAACTCTGGTTAAGTTTTGACGGTTGTGATTGAATGATTACAAGTTTAGAAGGAACCTCGGTTAAAGGAAAAATATCAGTGGTTTTGTTTCGGTGGGACTTGGAGTGTTTTATATTGGTGCGCGTTTATTGACGAGATGGTGACAGCTGTGCAATTACGTGGTGGATCTTATTACACAGATGTCATGGGAGTTTCTTACCGTAACCTGATTGATTTTTTTTTTTATAACGGAAAGATTACATTAACAACTAGAGAATACAGATGCCTCCCATAATAGAGGACTTTCAGAGTTTTTGCCTTTTTCAGCTACATTAAAAACATCCGCATTTTGTTTTGGTCTAAAGACCTTACAATTTACTAATTCAAAAGATTTTTTCATAGTAATTAGATTATCTACTAGACCATTTGTTTGCCAACTGTTTCGTCTGTTCTTTCCATGGAGAGAAAACACCAGGTCCTTATTGGTGCTCAAAAGGTTGAATCTTCCAATGTTGAGGGTTTGTGCCCATTCCATAGCCATGGACGCCGCTAGACAGTCTCCTTCTTCCATAACCTGATTGATTGAGCGCCGGTCTATGACCTTTTTTTTTTTTTTTTTTTTTTTTTTTTTTAACGCCGGTCTATGACTTGACCTGTTATAATATTCATACAGTGTCGATCAGCAATGTTGCCAAGAAATTCTTCTCAGAGCAAGTGTTATCCGTATACGGTACAGTTTGGAACGGTTTTAGCCTATACCAATACCAATACTGTAGGTAACGGTTTCTAAATTTTCCAAATCGTTCCATACCATTTGCTAACGGTTTTATTTACGGTTTGGTATAAAACTAATGGTTTACCAAAATCGTAACTTCCGGTTAAATTTAACATTTTCTCAAAAATAAATATTCATTCATGCTTCAAAACGACAAAGATTCGTTCGTACTTCGAAAAAAGAGTTTAACATTTTCTTTAGTTTATGGAAAGAATCAACCATTAAACAAAATGCACAATGGATCAAGCATCTATTCTCACAAAATAAGAACAATAGTTACATCATTTTGCCTTCTCTGATCTAGATTACACGGCATATATTTGATTTTAAAAATTATATCTATGGCTACTATTAATCGGTTTTTCTAACGGTTTATGGTTTGGTATTTATAGTTCACCATTACCATACCAATATCAACGGTTTTTACAAAACAAGAACCATACCATGCCATTAGATAGATGGTACGGTTCGGTTTAGGCCTAAATGGTTTGGAACAGTGCGGTTTTACGGTTTGTATTATGCCATGTACAACCCTAGTTATGGGAGGTTTTTTTTTTTTGCTAAAAGTACAAAAAGTAGCAAATTTGATCACATCGTAGGTGAGAGAATATAATCTTGGCTACATGGGGTAGCCAAGCAACACCATGCGACTATTGAGTAGCCATTTAAAGTTAAATTCTTTAATAATAAAAAAACAACGAATTTGTAGCCAAGATTAACTTCCAAAATGTTGCGGCTGCTGGTAAACCGCATAAGTAGGGGCGGCTACTAAATAGCCGCGAAAATGTAGTCAGAGCCGTTGTGGTTGCTTTGTTTATCCTTTTTTGCTTGGATAGTGTTTTTGGCTGCTTTATGGGGGATTCTATTATCCCCAAGTTATATATTGTTAAAAAACTTCCATGTTAACTCTCATCCAAGGTACACTCTTGTGTTAGTTGGATGTGCACATCGATCTGTTAATTTGCATAACCCACCACCGAACCAATAACTATTAAGAATTTAAAAATACTGAAACCATTGCATAAATTGTTTTGTCTATTTACAGAACGATTGATTAGGGTCAGTTTAGCTGACTAATTAATCAACTAATCCAATATCCTATGTAGAGGGTAAAATACCATCTGGACACGTGTCAGTATCAGGAAGAAGGAGTGGGATAGCGAGGAAGGAACAGCGAAGTAGGGAATCGAACCTGGGAAGATCTCGTACACCAGTGAGTTGTCTTAATCGAATATTTGGAAAGATGTGTGCTAAGTGGGAAACAGCCAGGAAGGAACCGAAGAATGAAGGCTCGGCACCTGAAGCTCGTAATCCCTGACTAGTGCCTTCTAAGACAAAGCTAAGAGGATATCAAGGGAGCTTCGAAGTCATTTCGAAGGCCACCAACCTACTCGACAAACTCTGACACCACCACGATTGTATAACTTGTCTTATTAGCTGTGATCCACTTTCAAGGTAGCCTATATAAGGCGAGCTCAGACTCCATTGTAAGGGTTGGAATTTTTGTGTGGTCTAAGGCGTGTGAGTGGGTGATAGGTGCTCAAAACACCTATTCAAGAGTACCCAATTGATACACTTATGTCCGCTAAATCCTCATACATTGTTTATTTTAATCATTTTCTATTTTGCAGGTAATTTGAGATCATATTTAATAAAATGAAGCAAAAACAATTCAATTCACAACTTTGAGTCATATGGAGTTGGTGGTCTTTGAACACAAGAAGGATACAAGCACAAGATTGTAGAAATGCACCCGAAGAATTCTACTCAGGGCAGCCAAGCACCAAACAAGAGGCATTATAGTTTATAGGCACCTGGTTATTCCCAAACCCAGAAGGACGCTAAGGGGCACCTTCAAAACAGGCCCAATTACAGAAAACAGGGCCAAATTTCGTAGGCCCAATTTCCAAACAGAGGCCCGATATCACTATACCTAATTCAGGCGTATATAAAAGGATTCACGCACAGTTTTCAAAAGAGTTCTGGACGGAGATTTTTGGAGAAAGCTCCGGGAGGGGGCAGACGTCAGGGGAGCTAGGAGGAGTTTCTGGGCGCGATTCTCGAGGCGTCGAACAAGGGTTTTTATGCTTTTATTTTCTTTATTATTATCTTTTAATGGATTTCAATAAAGCTATGAGTAGCTAAAATCTTATATATTGGTTAGGGATGTAGTCGGATATTACATACATGTTACTTGATTGATTTTGGAGTTAAAATTATTCTTTTTATCATCGTTCTTATTTTACTGCGCGTATGAATGCATGATTGATGTATTGCATTAAGATTGAATATTAATTGATTTAAGTTGCAAACTAAATTAGTTCATGTTTATATCTATAACTAGAATTAGGTTTCTAGATACGAAATCGTCGATGAACCTTTTCACAAGTAGTATAATATAATTTCGATTGCGGTGATAGCTTTTAGGAATTGTATGTAAAATATGACCTTTGTTGAATGAACTGCTCCTGGTAGTTCATTGCATTGATTAGCCTATTTCACAGATATTAATGCTCTTAGAGAGTTGAACTCAATTACTCGATGTGTTGAGTTATTCTCTACGTAGTATTCACACATTCATCGTTATGGTGTGTGATGACATTAGGAAATTTCGGGATATTTTCGCGATGATGTATTCTAGGGCTTTTGATGATGATAGAATAAGTAGAGACTTCATATATTATTCCATATGCATGTTGAGCAATTGAAGATGAAACCTTAACCAATATTCACATCTCCTGATTATTTTCTACAATTATTTGCTTTAGTTTTAATTTATTTTTATTAAACAAACATCCCCCCTTGGTTACTTTTAAGTTTTCAAATACAACTGATAACCTATCCCTCTCTGTGGAACGAATCTGTTCTTGCCACTATATTATTATATATTGTGAAGGTTTAGAACTTAAGTATATTTGTGCGGATTCGACACGCATCAGTGGGTTAGTATCTTCTCAGGTCTTATATACATGATTTCCATGTAGTGTTACACCAGTAAAATACAAGTTCAAGGAATGTCAAGATCTTCACTTTAATTATATTTATATGAGTCAGTCTCGATACGTTATTATTAGCTTCGTAATCACCTTTTGGAATGAGCATCACCTCTTTGATTTGTATTTGTATGAACAATCTTCATGGTTGTTTGGTGTAAAGTCTCTAGACAGATTTTATACCAACACAGTTTGGCGCTAGAAACAGGGACTGATTAAAACAACTTAGGTTTGCCTGTGATTTTTGTGGTTTTCAAATTTTTCAGGAAATTTTTTTCTAGGGTTTTCAAGATTTTCTTCCATTTCACCATTCTTTACTTTTTATAAGCTCCACCACCTTGGGTGTCTAAAGATATTAAGCTTTAGTATGCTCAAGGGTTTTGAGCAAATCATCAATATGATAAGATCAATGTTCCTTCAAGGAATCTAAGCTTTGAAACACAGAGATCTAATCAAGAGCATAAAAGTTTTACAAAAGAAGTGCAAAAAAAATTTGATAAAATCTCGAGGAAAGTGAGTTATCGATTAGGAATCTGTTATTTAAATTTCCAGCAAATACCCTTAACATCTCATATATGATCCATCCTGTAGAAATTAGTCTAGGGTTACTTTAGGGTTTTTACCACCAAATCTATATCAGGAAAGTAGTTTTGTAACTTTCAGATCTAACGGCATCCATTCCAAGAAAAGTCAGGGCAGGATTTCCAGAACCTCCATATTTGGAAGGCAGATCTGGACAAACTAAAACGGTTAAAGGGAATAGTCATAAGAGGATCTTTAGGTCAGAAACCAAATTGGATTGCATGAAACAAGGTAAACCTTATAGCAGAGTTAGTTGTATCGTACATGTCAGACCATTAGAGCACAAAATAACAGTGGACCTCACTTGTCGGCTACATCTCGTAGGGTCGCTTTCATAAGCATAGGACACCGAGGCAACTTATCAAGATGGAATCACGAGCTGGAGTCACGCTACACCCTATCTATTGCAACTCAGTGGTACATTCAAGGAAAAGCATCAGTTCGCGAAGTAACATAACGGGAAGAATTCACAAAAGAAACAGAGATGGAAAATAAATAATGATAGTTGAGGAGGCAAGGAAATTTGAACCCTGGCAGTTGGAGCCAGTATTTTTCTCGGCAGATGATCTTCCCAAAGACAGTTCGAGAAACACTCCTTTGGTGATAACTGCAATCGTAAACGGCGAGTCACTATCAAAAATATTGATTGATCCAGGGAGTTCTGTCGATGTTCTCTTCGGAATAGCCTACAAACAATTCTTCAAAGATACTTCGTTCATAGCATTTGACTACACAATCTATGAATTCAATGGCAGAGCTTCGAAGCCTAAAGGAGACGTATCTTTACCGATATATGTCGGATTGATGACGTTGCAGAACACATTCTGTGTTCTAGACATCGAGTCACCATATAACGCTATATTGGGACGACCATGGCTGCACGGAATCTTAGGGTGGCCTCGACTTTGCACCAAAAACTCAGATTCCCAACTCCTTCGGCCTTAGGCGAAATCACGGAGTCGCAGACTTGTCACGGATATATCCGTTGCACAAGGGGCGATTTGGCGTAGTGAAGGATATCGAGCAACGAAGGTATGCAACGCGTAATCGAAGGGAGCGACGAAGGCAACAAAAGGTAGAGATGCTCGAAAAAGAAATTAACCAAATAATCAAGGGAGACGGCGAAGCAATCACAAAGAAGCTCCGAAGGATCCCATCCCAATGAACGAGGAAACACCGAACTTTACGCCAACAGAGCCTACCGAAGACGTAAACATTGGAACCACTAGGGAGCCGAAAATCGTGAAAATTAGAACATTAATGGGAGAGGAACAGCGCGCGGAGTTGGAAAGCTTGCTAAAGGAATATGCAGATGTATTTGCTTGGAGGATGAGCGAGATGCCATGAATTGACCTGAGCTTAGCATGTCACCATTTGGACATAAACCTCTCGGTACGACCATTCAAGCAGAGGCCAAGGAAGCTTGCAGATGTATATCAGGAAGCAGTGGAATCCGAGCTCAATAAGATGATTGCAACGGGAATTATCAAGAAAATCCAATATGCGGATTGGATCTCGAATATGGTCATAGTTCCAAAGAAAAACAAAGGAGTACGAATCTGCATCGATTTCAGCAATTTGAACAAAGCATGTCCCAAGGACCCACACCCACTTCCAAGCATAGATCAGATGGTGGATGCAACAGCAAGCCATGAGTTGCTAAGCTTCATGGATGGCTACTATGGGTACAATCAAATCCCTCTAGCAGAAGAAGATCAAAAACACACGGCATTCATAACTTCCAACGGGCTATTCTGTTACACTAGAATGTCGTTCGGATTAAAGAACGCTGGTGCTACGTACCAGAAAGCAATGAAGAATATCTTTCGTCCTTGGCTGAAGAAGACTGTAGAAGCTTACGTAGATGATATGTTAGTAAAAAGCAAGAAAGCAGAAACTCACGTAGGAGATCTACGAGAAATACTGGAAAAGATGAGTCAAATCAATATGAAAATCAATCCGGCAAAATGCATCTTCGGAGTTACCTCGGGAAAGTTCTTAGGTTATGTCGTTACGAAAATTAGTATCGAAGAAGTCCCACTGAAGGTGCAAGCAATCCGAGGAATACCGTCACCAACAACGATAAAAGATGTGCAACCATTAAAGGGAAGGCTAGCATCCCTTAGCAGATTCATTGCTCGATCCTCGGATAGATGTAAAAATTTCTTTAACATTCTGGAAAAAAGGGGGGAAATTCGCATTGACAGATAAGAGAGAAGCCGCATTTCAAGGAATCAAAAATTACCTAGCAAGTTTACCAGCTCTACAACGTCCAGAAAAAGATGAAGACTTAAGACTCTACATTGCGGCTAACTCGGACGCTATCAGTGCAGTGCTCGTAACCACTAGAGAGGAAGAAAAGCCGGTATACTACATCAGTACGACACTCTTTCCGGCCGAGAAAAACTACACCAAGTTGGAGCAACTCATTCTCGCATTGGTGGTAGCATCCAAAAGCTTCGAACATACTTTTAGGCTCATAAAATCATTGTACTAACTAATACACCAATTGAATCTGTTATTAAAAACATTCAGGCAGCCGGAAGAATTGTAAAGTGGAATGCTCAAATAGGCCAATATGACGTGGTCTACGAGATTCGAACGGCATTAAAGTCGCAAATCATAGCTGACTTTTTAGCTGAATTCCCTATCGAAGAAGATTACGAAGAAGAGACAATGTTGGGAAATTGAGGAAGAAGATGGACCGTTAGACCTCCTAGAGCAATGTCACCCTCGGCGTTGGGAAGTATTTATTAATGGATCCGTAAATGGTGATGGTCGAGGTTGGAATGGTCTTCACTTCGCCAGAAGGAAAGCGAACAGTATATGCACTCTGATTGGAATTCGAGGCAACACATAACGAGACAGAGTACGAAGCAATGATCCACACTTTAAAACATATGATAGAAATGGAAATCCAAGAGGCGAGGATAACAATAGACTCTCAACTCGTAGTTAGACAACTCGATGGCAGTTACCAGTCAAATGATTCATTATCAAAATACAAGAAATTGGCAAGGAGATTAATGGCAAAGATTTCACATCTAAAAATTCGACACATATGCAAGAAGGATAATAGACATGCAGACGCTCTGGCATTTATTGCCTCAAAAATGACAGACCCAGACGTCATCTCTATCGAGATTGGAAGAGTAAAGAAATCATTAATATAGGACATAAAAATGGCAATCCAAGACGAAGTCGAAGACTGGAGGGTGCCAATAAGAAAATATTTGGAGACCAATGAATTACCAAAAAACCCACTCGAAGCACATAAAATAATAAGTAGATCATCAAATTACAGAATCCTAGATGGAGTTTTATACCGGCAGTCATTTTTGGGTCCACTATTAAGATGTGTTCATCGGATAGATGGTGTCGCACTAATAACAGAACTACACAGCGGTGCGGCAGGAACTCATAGTGGAGCAAGAGCCCTAGATCATAGAACCAAAGCCCAAGGATATTACTGGCCCTACATGCATGTCGACGCAAAAGAAATATCTCGAAAGTGTGACCCTTGTCAAAGATTTGCCAAGAGAATCCATGCACCAACAACAAATCTAAACTCGGTGTTAAGTCCGTGGCCTTTCGCCAAGTGGGGGGTTGATGGGGTGTTAAACCTATCAATAATATTATCTCAACTATTACACGATTCAATAAAGAAGTAGTGAGGTAAGTCGAGTTCGAATCCACAGGGAGGTGTGAGTTCTAGCCTATCGCAACTTCATGCCCATCTTCTGTGTGGTTCTGGCCTTCAATGCCCTCTCATTAACTCTTCTCAAAAACCCACCAGGATTCCACCAGAACCATGGCTATCCCGACATAACAACTGGTTCAGTCAACCAGTTTCAATTGAACTTGAACTGGTCACTCAGATCATTACACAAACAGTTTATATGAAATTTCCTGTTGGTGCAGACCTATGTCCTTCTTGTTTATTTCCTAGCACCATTATTCTCATTCCCTGCAATTCATCCATTCATTACAAGCCCACATACAAAAACCAATCAAATCTCTCCTCCATTCACAACCCACAGTTAATGTAGCATCATCAATTATTCTCCATTTTGTAGCTTCGATCTTCACCCATTCTTCCAACTGACTCGTACCCATTGCCTAATTTCCTTGTCTTTGATTTCTTTCTTCGGAAATCTCTTCAAGCCCTTGTGACCTAGCCATCGAACCATGGATGGATGGCAGTGAACTTCTGATGACTTGGTCGTAGCCTCTGGTGCTTCTTCCTTGTCTCTTAGCCTAACTGAACTGTCCAGCCTTGAACCCGTAGTTCTGTGCTCTCCTTGTCTTCAATAACTCTTGACCCTGGCAAACTATCCAGAGATTTTTGATAAAGTAACCCTGGTTTGAGATATGTTAAAGAAAAGTGCCCCCGAAATATTTCGATTTTCTAAAGTGACCTTTCTGTTTGTTTTTCCATCTAAGTTAGTTGACTTTGTTTTGACTAGTCAAAACGAGTGAGGGTTTTACTTTTCTACCCTCTGCATTAACCTAAATCGAGTGTGAGTGTGAGACGGAGAGAAATCATTTATCGTTTTCAACGATTCAGAGAGCAGAAAAAAGAGAGAAGAGAGGCGAAGAGGAAGAAGAAGAGAAACTGTGTTGCTGTGGATCTAGAGTTTATGATAGCAAATCAGGGTAAATCCCTGGAGCCAAAAAACGTATCTCAGGGAGGGAGAAGAAGAAGGTAAAACCACCTCAATTATGTAAACCTAATTTTGGTTTTTGTTTAGACTAGAATTTCTAGAATTAAGTTTCAAAATTCGTTTTTAGGGTTTGCAAATCGAACAAGGGTATGTGTTTTTGATGAAAATTCCCTTGTGTTTTCCAATTTCACAAATCCAGTTCTGTGACCAAGTTCTCTGCACCAACTTTGCCATCGAATAAGCCATGGGCTTGTGTCATAATACGTAAGCAGGTCAATGCGATAGACTAGTCAATTTGCAATTTCGCCGCTTAGTGACTGATTTTATCAGACCTGAACGCCAAAATTATATAATGAAAAAAATAATAAAATAATAATTTGGACTCTATTTTAGCACCATTGGATTGGTCTCGTAATATCATGCGGAATCGACTATTAGAATACGTTTTTCAGACGCCGAATGAGGAAGATACGATCCTCGAAAGATAGAGTCAGAATCGGTAAATATTTGACCATTAACTTGACTTGAGTTGACCTGGCTTGACCTGACCTTTCACCCTGACCGGTTTAAGTATAATTATTATAAACTTAACAGAAGTTAAATTATCATTAACTAGTGTAATTACCTTGATTAATTAATAAAATATATAAATTTTATATAATGCATGTGTAGGTAGTTGTTGGCCTTCTATAGTGCCATTTGCCAACCGCACCAAGGACTTGGGTGTCAAGTCTATTAACCTTAAATCCAAGTCTTTTTATTTGTTCTTTTCATTTGTGTCTAATTAGAAAACAGATGTTTTCTTGGGTAGCTAGATTAATGGCGTATAAAATGGGAGAGTGGGTAGTCGAGTGAATGAAAATGATACTATTTAGTGAGGAAGAGTAGATAGCTTGGATGGAGAGAGTCTAAGGACATGGGTGTTGCTGATTTTGAGGGAGTTTTAAAGTGGAGTTATTAAAGATGATCAAGAAGAATGATTTATACCTCCATGTAATAGAGGTATGAAGATAACTTAATTTAACCCATATGTACCGAGTCATTTTTGTTAGTAGGTGATGATATTAGTTAGTTGATAGGCCACTGATGTGATGTAGCTTATATAGTTTCTTATAGATAGTT
>JAJJMA010206472.1:3863-16040 GCA_023529015.1 Papaver nudicaule | reverse complement strand
CCCCATGCGTTAACAAGAAGAGAACTGCAAATAGTCTTTTAAGATCAACTCCCTTTACTAACGCAGCCAAAAAAGAAGGGAAGGATGACTAGACACCACTAGACTTCCTAAGTGTAACAAACCCTCTCCAGACGATCTGCAAAAAAATTGCTCCTACTAATATAAACACATTTAAAGCACATTTAAAATTAAGAATACATAAGGACCTTAGTATGTCTCTGTAAGACTCTAATTTTACTTGATTTTTTCAACCGATTGAGAAGGAGACACCTCACACTAGTTATGTTATGTACTACTGGTTTACAGTCATCGACCACCAAAACATTAGGAAGAAGAAGCTGGGAGTCCCAAGAAAAACAGCTGAAGCTTCTGCAGAAGTAGCTTTAGAAGAATATCCGTGCAATGTTGTAGCGTCCATACCATATTTGCAGAAAAACACCAGAAAAGCCTGGATGGAACCATTTTGTTTTTCTGAGGAGAACTTGATAACATTAACTGTACTCTTTATCACCATATTTAGTGTTTTTGGGTTGCTGTGTTAGACACCTAGTAAGGGTGTTGTACCCATGACACTCGTATCCATGTCACTATCACATGGGTGTTGTTAGATGAATTTTCTTAGTTGTCCATTTTTCTGAGTCAAAAATACTTCGAGGATTCTGTGAGAAAATGCATCTTTTTCTCGTTGCTAATGATGTCAGATTTAAAAAAAAATGTGGTTATGATTCCCATTGTGCAATTGTTCTTCTTTTGCCAGGTTTTTGCCAAGTTCATTCTCTATGTATGGTGTTACTCTTTCGTCAGCACTCTTTCTTCTGGATAAACCTGCAATGGCAGTTTCAGTTGCAGCTGCTGGTGTAATCCTTGGGTGGCCATTCTCAATCCTTGTTGTCGCACCAGTCACATGCTATTGTTTGCTGAAAAGATTTAAGTAGGTGTTTTTTCCAGCTGCAGCCACTTCTGTTGTTGTGTTGGTAAGTTAAAAAAAACTTTAAAGGATTCAGTTGTTTTCTCTTTGAAAGTTCTTGAGTCTAAAGATGCATCTGGGCAGCTTCATCTACCTTGCTTGTAGACCTGTACAATAAAAGAAGCCTTTTATCCAAATTTGTGTCTGTACATCAAAGGTTAACAACTGGGCCATAATTGTTATTTCCAAGCACAATTTTCTTGGAAAAAAATCTATAATTCTTTAGATCTTGTTTGGGACTGAAGGCTTCTGACTTGCTGGTTGTAGTCAGAAGAAGAAATATGCCCCTGACTTGCTGGTTGTAGTCTCACCAATTTATATTTGGTTGGCATTATTGTCTTTGCAGCCCCACAAGGAAGAAAGGTTAGCATAACGTGATATATATTGCCACCTACTCATAATGTGATATCAATATATTTTCCTACATTTTCTTATCGTATACTCATTCCAGCGATGAAACTGTGCAGATATTTTGACACTGATGTACATCCTATGCAGATTCCTCTATCCAATATACCCTCTTATATCAATATGTGTTGCTGCTTCAGCTGTCATCTTGAGCTTTCCTGATCTTTTTCGAAATAAGTACGATCCTGCGGACCACAGCTCTGTGCTTGTTATGGTGAGCTACTCTTGGATCTCCATTATCTTTTTTCAAATGAGATATATCTTACAGAAAGGGAAGAGATTGTAAAGTTGAAAACAAAAAACTCTATAAGCTTCAAGCACAGATTATAACTGGGGTTCACTTAAAGCTTGGTTAACTGAGTGGATTGAATCAGATATCTACACTGATGAAGACAAGTCTAAAATGGCAATGATAGCTTGGTTTCTATGGATAGAAAGAAGTATTCTTGTTTTTCAGAACGAGAATAGTACCCCTGACATTCTAGTTAGGAATATAACAACTTTTCTAGCTAATACTTCTCTTGCAGGAAATAAGCAGCAGCAGTCTAGACATACTAAGCAAAAAATCAGAGTCTTCGTGTACACCAGATTGAATCTGAACATATAAAAATTAACTGTGATAGTTCTTTTTGTAAGATTACCAAAACTGGAGGTATTGGTCTAATTGCTTGCAATTTTGCAGGTGAACAAGCTGGGGTAGAGTGTGAAAGCCTTAAAGGCAGCAGAGGATGCAGAGGAGATGTAACGTCTTGCTGCAGAGAAAGCTGTGAAGTGGGCGCTATATCCAAAGGAATGGAGAATTTGAAACCGGTTCTTTAGTAGTAGTCAGGGGAATAAATGGTGATTCTTATATGGAAATTATCTTACAATTCGGCTCCATTTTCTCTATAAAATTCAAACGACAGTGAATTTGCAGCTAGTATTTTGGTGATACATTTCTCTTGTAAGACTCTACAATCTATAAAAAATGAGCACAAACCGAGATATCTGGAGAAGCTCTTACAATTTCGGCTCCATTTTCTCTATAAACTCAAACGACAGTGAATTTGCAGCTAGTATTTTCGTGATACGTTTCTCTTGTAAGACTCTACAATCTATAAAAAAAATGAGCACAAACCGAGATAGCAAAACTTTATTATCAACCGATATTAATTTTCAACGGCTGAGTTTCAAAGTGGTGGATGTTGGTGTTATACGGTTTCTAAAAAAAGATTATTACGGATGTTCACACTCTAGTACACAAGACACGGAGTTTAGATTTGAGTGGGGTCCACAGAGTTCAAGATTTGAGTGGGGTCCACATCTGTGTACACATCCTATATTTGCACAATAATTCTACGTTAACACCGAAAAATACCGTGGGAAATACCGTGAGGGTATCTAACGGCTGTGGTTGAGAGATTTAGGAGAGGGTGTGTGGGCCCCACCATTAGGATTAGCAGGGGCCCACTATTAATGTGAGACACGGTATTCCCCATGGTATTTTGCCCCGGTACATATAAAATTATTGATATTTTCATTCCGCTAATGATATTTGTACCGGGGAGAGAATCCCTTGGAAAATCCCGTGTCTCACATTATAGTGGACCCCCTGCTAATCCTAATTGGTGGGGCCCACACACCCTAATCTATTACAACAACAACCGTTAGATCCCTTCCCGGATTTTCCAAGGGATTTCCCACGATCAGTATAGAATTACTGTTTTCATTCATGCTGCTAAATCAAGCGAGAGCGTACAGTACACAAAACTTTCAAACCTAGTATCTTTGACCGTTCCTTCAGCACAGATTCTGTTTCCCTGTACACATACAAATACCACAACCTTGTATAATCAGTTCCGCTGTAGCTAGACACATGCCAAGCTGATACAATATGTGAGCAAATGAGGGGCCATATATTTGAGCCCTATACACAGAGAGATAGATCAGTGCGTCACTCTTGAATCTTATTCTTTATAGAATGACTAGAGAATCTTATTCTTTATAACAGATTGTGTATGCTTTTAAGTTTTTACTGTTAAAAATGACTAGAGAATCTTATTCTTTTATAACAGATTGTGTATGCTTTTAAGTTTTTACTGTTAAAATCTAGAACTAGCATCAGCCAGGACGGAGTTATGGTGATAAACTGCAAGGAAATCAACCTTTTCAAGTACAAGTGATATCCTCCTCCTCCTTTGAATGGTCGGTGGTCATACTATACTTTTTTGCATGAAACATGGATCAAACTTAGACCACATTGGTTTGAGGTCCTCGTATATGGATCGATTAAACCACTCATCATTCAGCTAATTAATCTGTGATTAAATATTTAAAATTTAATATTAGCAAAATGATTCTCTATCAATTATTACAGGATAAATCAAAAGTCATCTACTATGATGAGTAGGAAAAAATTCCTAAGCTAATGACAAGACACGAGGTGAAGTGACGAAGATTAGCCGTTTTGCTGATTACATATGTGATCTGAGTTCGAAACTCGTCTGCATTAAAATATACCGGTAATCTATATTTTGTTGATAATATATGTGACCTGAGTTCGAATCTCGTAGAAAATACTGCCTAACCTATGTTTTGTTGATAACATATGTGATCTGAATTCGAAACTCGTCTACATTTAAAAGAGCTGGAGATTTAGCCCTTGCGTTTTCAAATCAGCCTTTGCGTTGGCGGATTACCAAAACACCCTAGCATCCAAATACCAAATTACCCTTTCCTTGATAACCTATTTACTAAACTGCTATTCACTAATTAAAACCCTACCTTAACCTAACTTCATTACACAACAGCGTATTCCTTCTTCTTCTTCTTCTTCTCTTTTCTTCTCTCTGATAACACCGATCCACCGCCACCACTCCACCACCAAGAACTCGATAAAACATCACCATCATCACCATCAAATACAATCGATTAGTTACCCAACTAATCCCGCAACATCAACAAATGTTTTCCTTTCCTTCTTCTCTCTTCTTCTTCTTTTCTTGTCGCTCTGCTAGTCTGCAACTTCTCTTATATTCTTCAAAACAAAATAATCTCTTCTTTCTTCGTCACCACCCAAACTGGTCATCAAGTTTCCTCGTATGATTACTTAGGGTTTCAACTGGATTTAATTTTCAATCTGAAATCCGATTGAAACCCTAATCATTCTAGAAAACCTAAATCGAAATCGTGAAGAATCTGTTATTGTTAGGGGTTTCTGGGGTTTGTGAGTTTGTTGTTATAAATCCAAGTTGGGGGTTCTGGGTTGAATTTATGGTTTCTAAAAATTGAGTTTTTACTGATTTAGGTTATTTTATTTTTGAGTTTAATTGTGGTTCGGTAATAGACGGAGAAGATCAAATTTTAGGGTTTTAATTTTGGTCTGGTGGAACTGAATTTAATTTGGGTCTGTTGAATTTGGTTGTTGTAATTTAGTGTTTGATGGATTTTGATTTGATATAGATTTTTTATTTTTATTTTTGGGTATGAAATTAATTTTGCTGTAATTTAGAGTTTGATGGATTTTGATTTGACAGGAGAACAACATATTTGGAACTTTAGAAAGAATAAGAGTGCCACATATGTTTACAGTGTAATGAGTATCTAAGTTAGGTGTTTTCTTTCAACTAAATGTTGTGTAAGGTTTGAAATTATCCATGAAAGTTCTAAACAAGAATGTTGTAAAGAAGAGTCCTTGTACAATGTTGTCCTACAATGCTTGAAGTAAAAAAAAACATATCCAGTAAGAGGTTCGGCTGTTTCGATAAGATTACTTGATCAGCCGAACCGGGCAAGTTTCAGATGGTCAAAGTGGTTATGGGTTCGGCTTATATGGGTAGTATTTTCTAATCAGCCGAACCTAACAGATTTCACATGGCCAGACATGGTTGAGGTTCGAATTATATGGGCATTTTGTCGAATCTGCCGAATATTTAGAGTCCAGGTTCGGCTTGAGAAATTTTCAGCCGAACTGTTCTTGAGAAATTTTCAGCCTCACTGTTCTTGATTTCAATTTTTTTTTTTGATTTTTGATTTTTATTAAGACAATCATTAACACTAATCATTAACATTAACACTAATTATTAACACTAATCATTTGTATTGATGCTAATCACATAATTAGACACTTATCAAATTGGGGATAATTTGGCAATTAAAAAAGTATTTCTAATAAGGGATGGCCAAAGTTGAGTTTTGGTGTCTCTATTTTGGATTATGTGTAATGACTAAATTAAATTCTCAAGGGCTAAATCTCCCGCTCATTTAAAGATACTGCCCTGTAATTTACTCCATCCGTTTCAATTATATAGGCGGAGGGACCAAATCTCTTAGATTAAGAAGACATTTTTAAAGTCATAAATTTCCATGTTTTTTCTTGCTTTGTCCTTTGTCTTATTCCCTTCACTAGTATCTATGTATTATTAATAAGGGTAAAAGTAGTAAAAAACCATCTTGATATTTGTACTCCGCCTATAATTTGAAACATGAAAAAGTCCATTTTCCGCCTATATAAAAGAAACGGAGGGAGTATGTTTGTTTTCTTTTATTCAGATCGAATATACTGTACTGTGTGGTTTCTACTCTGTTAATTATGCATGAAAGTGATGAAACAACCTTTATAATTAAGAGTTTCTTACAAGTTCAAGTAATTAACGCATGATAATTTGAGTACATGATGATTGCTTTTAAAGATAAAAAGGAGTTGGCACTCACTATACCATGTTTTGAGGTTTGTTGTCACGGTTTGGTCTCATCTTATATATATACCTGTACCTCACTCACTCACTCATACACTGTCTTTTGTTTGCTAACATCACTCGGTCAAGTCAAAGTCAAGATTACAACAAAAGCTAAACCTTTTCTCCTCAAATTCTGGGGAACCTTACCTTCTAATAAAAACAAGAGCGTATTTTGATCATTTTAAAGCTCAGTTATTTTTTGCAGAAGAAGAATAGTTTTGTCGTCAAAGACCTAATTCTATGTGGTGTTGTGTCTTGAAAAACGAAACCTGCTGTGTCATGTGGGTCACACCAGTCCTACCACCACCACCACCACCCCTTTGACTACTTAGACTTCTTGCCCTCTGAGCCTTTCGTAAAGTCATGCCCAATGGTTATTGCATTGGCTTACTTATGCATGTGCATGCGTCGTAATTAAAATTTACTTAGCTTAGCCACATTTAGGATTTGTAATAAAGCCAATTGAGGCCATGTATAGTGCTTGCTCTAAGACATAACGAGAGTTGTTATTTGTTCAAAATAGGAAATCTTATATTAGAAGTATCAAGAGATTTTGAAGAACTATTTATTTTTTTGTGCTCAAAGTTCTATTAGGAGAGAGACGCCTTATGTTTTCAGCTTCTAGCTTCAATGTAGTAACCGCCACTTCTTCTAACCTATTGATTTGTTGTAACTTTCAAACCCCGGCGGATAAACGGATCAGTTGATGTAGTGCTTGCAGCTTCTTTAACCGAATGTGCATGCACTTATATTAACATCCATCTTCGTAACTTCTTGTACGATCTAATTTATGTTGCCATTCTCATTTGAGTTCTTCGAATTAAAATCAGTAAAAACAACTTCCTATTAAAGAGGAGTTAATCTCTTTACGTGTGAGGTCAAGACTTCATGTAAATATCTTAGGGTAAGCAACAAAGTGGTCTAATGTATATTTACCTTGATTATAATCTTTTCAATTAGATCAAACATCACATGGGGTGGTTCAAAATTTTATTTATAATGAGAAAAAAACAAATTCTTTTCCATTAGAGAACATGGGTTTCAAAATCCTTTTTAGTTAGTGGAGTAGTCAAGACTCCATAGTCATCATAGATTCTAGCTTAAGTACAATTGGTTTTGGTTACATTAAAAACTATTAGTTCCTAATGAATATCTTTGCTTACTGATAATCCTCCCCAAGAGGAGGATACTATTACAAGAAGTTCCACTCTTTATGACCATAGGATACTCTTTGATTACAATATTTGCCAATCTCAAAAATGATCCAAGTCATTTGAGCTAGCACACTGTGGTGTACTCCTAAGAAAATGTTGTATGGATAAAAAAGGGTTTTAGCATTTGTAGAAATGATAAATGCTAATGGCTAACAAAAGGAGGTTGACCCATTTTAAACAATATACATCTCTATGTAGTTCCCCATGCCATTTTGAACCCAAATCAAAATTATCAAGTAGGTTTTAGTGTCCCACTAATTGTTGTTTTTTCTGTAATGATTTGATCGTTCAAAGGTTTAATAATCTTTAACCACCTTTTGATTGATTTTGCTTTTGACCCTCAATCCCTCGCATCCTTTTGCTACTTTTGGAGACCATACTCCCATGCCACCTTGGCTCTAGTTTAAGATGAAGTTTTCCTTCAATTATTATATTCTTTTGTACACGTGATATTGGACCGATTAGCTCTGCATCGAAGTGGGAAATTTGTCTTTCTTTGTATTAGAAGATAAATATCACACTCAAAACCAATTGACAATGAGTGGAATGGCCCCAACGCGAAGTCTAATAGGAGTGCTAGTTATAGTAAAAGTGTAGTCTATTCACTGAATGTTATTTCTCTCTCTAGATATAAGTAGCACTATTAGTCTGGTGCTGAATGATTCATCACAGATCTGGCGCTCTACCATTTAATGCAGATTCGGATATTCTCAGATCTAACGGTCTAGATGCGTGCGCTCTATCGTTCAGCGCCCCACCGCTCTATTATTCACTAGTGGAATATGGCCTGATTAGCACAATCACCCCATCCAATTATATCACAGTCGTGGACTGAAGAAGTGAAATCCCAGCCACAAACTGTCTTAATACAACAAAAATCCCGGTAAAAACCCAAGCATAACCTCGAACTGTACCAATGCTACAGTTACAAGATAAGTTTGCCTTTTCCAATTTATTTCACGCAACAAAACAAAACCAGTCTCTCTCTTACAAAAAAAACTCGTTTCTCTCTCTCTCTCTCTCTCTCTCTCTCCCCCTTATCTCTTTACTTTCTTCTCGCCCTCACTCGCTTCCTCCTCCTCCTCCTCCTCTTGCAAATCTAGCAAAGCCAGGCTTTCTTCCGATCAATATTGTCGTAGTTTGTGGTACAAATCAGAAACCCAAGTTTATTTTCAAATTCCTTATTTTATCTGTGTGTTGATTTTAGACTATTTTTATGGGTGTTGTAAAATGAAACCCTAAATTTTTTATTTTTCTTTCTTGGTACAAATCAATAATACTATTGGATTTCATTTTTGATCTGTTACATTTAATTGGTTTTTACTAATTCTTTGTATTCTTAGGGTTTTCGGTTTTAGATTGGATTTTAAAGTTGTTTCTGGTGTAAAAATTGATTTTTTTATCCGATCCTTTCCATCGTTTTTCATGTTAGTATTTTCTTTAAGGAGGTTTGTAATTGTTGATTCTTGTTGTATGTAGACGGAAAAGGGTTATCTGAAGCAACTTAAGGTTTTCCAATGGTGGGAAGAAGTAAAGTTCGATCGAGTGATGTTCCAGATTTGGTTACCTTTATTAGCTGGATCTTTGATATGGTTATGTAGATTGAAAGCGTCCTGGAAAGGGAGGAAACCGATACTACAACCATGAAGCGTGTATGAGTAATCAAGTTGTGAAGAAATTTGTGGAGGCTCACCTTTCTCGCTGAAGAACTTGATCTCTAAACATCAATGTGATGTTTTTATGGTAATTATTTATTGTGTATTTACTGTGGTTTAGACTTTTGTGTATTTACTGTGAAATGTATGGTTAGGTATGAAAGGAAGGCTACTAAGAATTGATATCTCAAAGGAAGATTGCAAAGCTTGAACGTTTACGGTATGTTGGGTATTAGGTTATTGGTGAAATGAGTTTTTTCCTATGTGAATTTGTTCTCTCTCTGGGTAACTTGCTTATTCTACTGTCAATTTTTTGTTATAAATAGATCTTGAGTCGCATGGTTATCAGGTTGCTTGTAACAAATGTTCCGCATTGGAGACGGTGAATGGAAATCTACCATTACAAATGTCAGAAGATCTAGACGCAATGAATGGAAGTACCAACACTTAAAGAAAAATGAATATGTGTACTTGAGTTTTATATCGTGCAACATTCATAGGAAAGGAGCTCTTTTATAATTAAACAGTTTGCAATCACGATTGGTGAAATACTAGTTAGTATATAATATGGAAATTTGGATAGTTGTGCACTTTCTAACAAATGCTTATGCAAATGGGATCAATCAATAATGTTTAAGAGAATAGACACCCTTATCACGATCATTTAATACTTTTGTTTAGTAGTGCTTTAGTTCTCTTGTCTGAAAGTTAAATATTAATATCTGAAAGTTTAATCTTACAATGTTGCAGGAATGAACTATAAATCCCCATTTGGGGCAACACTACCATTCTGCTTGCAATGTTAAGTCATAAGTATCAAAGCTCACACCTTCATTAGCTAACCAAGATCACTCATGTAAAGTTGGATACGACCTCCATCGTTTTTCAGGTCATCTTTGAGCGTTTAAGTATATAAGCTAACTATGTTCATTTTTTTGTGTTCACTTCTTGCAGGAAGTTACAGAGTGTGATATTTCTTGCATGGACCTCATTATTTCAACTTTTGGTGATAACCTCCAAGAAGAATTACATGCAGTTACTTGCAGTAAATTACTTGCATTTCGTTTTTGATTTCCTTTATAAGAGCTTGTGAAAGCATTTGTCCTGGAAGTTTGGCCAAAAGTTTAGCTTGATAACATATAGTTTGTGATAGCTCTTGATGTGAGTATTCGATTTAATTGGATATAGTTTTGATTTTGTTTTGGTCATGGATAAAGTATATAATTTTCACAATTTTTACTCTATCCAGACTTAATGTTGTAATGGTTGCTTGCCTTTGGTGTGTATTGTCTTCAGACCAAAGCTTGTGGGAAGGTAGCTCTTTCAGTTTTACTCTTACTGTTATGAGATGACAGGTGACCTTGTTGAAATTAGAGGGTGAGTCATTATTAGCACAATGGAAGTACATCTGAATCATTCATTTTTACCGGAATTACAATTTCAATGTTCTTTCCTTGGTAGAGACCTCTTGAACTTGCATCGGATTGTCACTTTGTGTCGTGATGAGCTTGGTCAGGTGTGTTTCCAGATTTTTTAGACATTTTATTTTATGTTAGGTTTGTGGACATTGTTGGAAAGAAGCATCGGATTGTCACTATTGTTCTTATAAATGTAACAGTCGGAGAATTCTGCGTTTCCTATAGAGTAGAGGTCTTCATATCACCAGGAAACAAGCTAAGTGTAGTTGGAGACCCTCAAAGCTTGATGGAGGATAAAGAAACTATGGAATGGGAAAGGTGGTTCAATTCAAGTTCAGGTTGTTGCAGTTTTCTTTTTTAGGTGTTTACATGTATGACAATATAGGTTGTTGCAGAGTCATGTTTTGGTGATTTTGAACCTATGTTGTGGATGGATTATAGAATGTAATGTGTAGTTTCAATCAATGAAAATTTCAGTCGTTGGTTAAATTTGTTAAAATCAGATGGTTTCAATGAATGAAAATCATTCAGAGGTGTTTCTGATTCAGGTGAATTAGATTCAGACAACTCACTCAGATCCGCTGACTGATTTAGTGATTCAGCTGGTTAGAATCACTGAGTCAGGAATCAAATCTGTTTATCAATGCTTTTTTTTTTTATTATAAAAATAAAGTGAAAGTACAGTCTCTGATAGTGCTTCAGAAGGACAGAATTAAACTGTACTATCTCAAGTGCAAATACCAACTGTGCTTTAGAAATAGCACAAAAAAGTTAGCACAGTTGGAATTACAGTCAAAAACTGTACTAAAAACGAAAATAGCACAGTTTATGGCTTTACTAAAACGGACGATTTCCACTAGTGATTTAGCGCCGATATATAACTACAACTAGCAAACACCCTAAGACTTGGGAGTGCTAGGTAGATGATGTGGAGGTCAATCTATAACTGTAAGTAGCACTCCCATTAAACTAAGCCTAAGGATTATTAGTTGCAAAAATTTTAATTGTCCATACAATGTAGGACTAATAATCTCAACACTTTGCCTGGCTATCTTGATTTACAGGGGTTTCTCTCCAACTCTTAATTATAACTTTCCAAAGCAAAAAATTAAAAATAAATAAATAATATAAGATAAACTTTTTTCTCAAAAAAAAAATAAAAAAATAAAAAAAAATAAAAAATGGAACGAATTCCAATTGTTTAACTATATTTATTTCCTTATATAGTGTATTTTCCTTCTTCATGTACTCCCACTGAAACTTACACTCTCACATTTTCTTCTTTTCACTTCTCAAGCTCTTTAGCTACTAAACTTACATTCTCATTACAATGCCGAACTCCAAAACCTTTGATAAACCTTACAAACGAGATGGAACAGCAAGTTTCGTTCAAAGTACTGGTTTTACACTAGCTCATCATCCACCTAGTAGCAACACTTCTCTTCCAACCCAAACAACTGAAAGAAGAGGAAGGCGAAAACAAGCCGAACCAGGGAGATTTCTTGGTGTTCGAAGACGTCCATGGGGTCGATACGCAGCAGAAATCAGGGATCCTACTACTAAAGAAAGACATTGGCTTGGAACATTTGACACTGCACAAGAAGCAGCTCTTGCTTATGACAGAGCTGCTTTATCCATGAAAGGAACACAAGCTAGAACCAACTTTATGTACACTGATAATACCAACTATCACACCCTTCTTACACCATTTAGCACTCAGAATTACCTACCACAACAAGCAACCCATCTTACTCCACCATCCCCACCACCACCACCTCCTCCTGCTCAAACCCATCA
>JAJJMA010206450.1:0-15395 GCA_023529015.1 Papaver nudicaule | reverse complement strand
TAATGAAAGAAGTAGAATCATAGAAGATTCAACAAAATAGGCGATACAACAAAAAGGCGCACTCATCAAGGTACTCCATAAACCTTCTACTACTTCTTTACCAGCAAGTGATAAAGAAAAAAATAGAAGATTTATGGAGTCCTGATGAGAACAGCAATTTGCTGTTCTATCATTTAGACAACCAAATCAACTATATAATCACCTAAGGTATAACATATGCAAAACAAACTACAACAAACTCACACATATTTGTTAACAGCATTTCTATGACTTAAGAAAAGACAGAAAGCAATCAATTATGCAATATAGTCTAGTGGTAGGGTGCCGAATCCCTTTAAGTTAACGACAGAATTCTCATTTTAGAAGAGAATGAGCTTAGAAGTAGCTCAATATTTACCACCAGACCATATTGACCCATATCATATCAATTTCATTTAACTGAAACTCAGAAACAAACTCACACACAACAGATTATCCAGATGTTAACAGCATTTGTATGACTTAAGAAAAGACACAAAGCAATCAATTAGGCAATATAGTCTAGTGGTAGGGTGCCGAATCCCTTTAAGTTAACGACAGAATTCTCATTTTAGAAGAGAATGAGCTTAGAAGTAGCTCAATATTTACCACCAGACCATATTGACCCATATCATATCAATTTCATTTGCACATTCTACCAGCACATTCTATTATCAATTTCACAGATTTATCAAGCAATAGCAATAACAATAGCAACATATAAAAAAAAAATCAGACCATATTGACCATATCAATTTCATTTGCAAAATACAAACAAAAATTTGAACATGCATGAATCAGAACCCTAAAAACAACACACACATAATACTTGAAATCAAAACCCTAAAAACAAATTTTTATAAAATTTCAAATCAAAACAAATAATTTTTATAAAATTTCACCTGAATCAAATAAGATTCAGAGCAGAAAAAACCGTACCAACGAAACTGAAAGAGAATTTCTACGAAACCCTAATTTATCACCTGAAATTGAAGAAGAAACCAGATGAACCCTAATCGCAGCACCAGATGAAAACGATTATGAAGATAAGAAAAACCAAATCTATGAAACCCTAACTTCTCTCCCGCATCCTCACAGAGAATTAAAATCTATAACCCTATCTACTCTCTATGAAACCCTAACTTCTCTATTATCTTCTCTCTCTCGCAGCCTCGCACAGAGATTCAGAGAAAAAATAAAAGAGGAATGAAACCCTATCTACTCTCTCTCGCAGAGAAAAGAAAAGAGAAAAGAGAAAAGAGAGAAATGAAAGAAATGAAATGGCTAAGTTTAGGTCGACACTAGATAAGGTTGACGGCACACGCGAATTTAGCACGCTTTATAGTCTAGGGGTGGAAAAAAATTCAAGGCATAATTTTGAGGGGTGTAAACATATAAACTGGAAACTGCTGATTTTCCGTTGCTACCCTTAAATTTACTATAAAAAAAAATTTCAGACTGCCCTGCAATTCCCAGAGCACAATACCCTACAATTTTCTGGTACCCCCAAAACCATTCATTCCCTGTCACACACCAATATCCCATCCATTCCCTGTCACACACCAATATAGACATAACCAAAACATATATATATTCAAGCAGTTAACATGTTCAACCTTTACAAAACCCAAAAAAAGAACAGTTCAAACTGCATCAAACTTTACCCAAAAAAAAGGAACTCCATAAAAGTTTCCCTGAACTCCATAAACTTTACCTCCTAAAAAAAACAAGCCATAAAAGTAAGTCAGTTATAAACCAAGATGATGGCTGACATCTTCAAAAAACTCGGCGACCAATCTAATGAAATGTTGTGTTACTCTTTGGATGAACACAAAACCCTCCAACTCCAACTTCTTTAAATTTCCTAGCAAGCTTGTTGGCTTTGATGGTGGGCTCTTCTGGCAGGTAAATGTGATCCAGCAGCACTTTGAAATTCGACTCAGCAACAGGTACGCTGTGACAGATTAATCCCTGCTCACCGACACAAAGTGTACCCCTAGCAATCAAATCACCATCCAAGTTCTTCAATAAAACTTTCTGAATATCTGTAGCACCACTACCACCAACTGCTTTAGCACCACTACCACCTACTGCTGATCGAGCAGGTGACAAATCTTCAAGACCATTCCCTTGAGCAATTTCAGCAGCTGCATTTCTAGGAGTGGGGGAGATGTTTGCATGCTCAGCATTAGCAACTAGAGGATTTGATGCAGAATAGATGGCCGCAGGTGAACCGGATGAACTGTCTTGGTGGTTAGACCCAATGTAAGAAGATTGTCCAGTTTGGATCTCCTTGATAACATTGCACAATGTGGCGAAGCCTTCAATCATAAACTCCATTTTGCCACCTAGCTCCTTAACCTCTGCCCTCAGCTCTCCATCCTTAGACTTCAGTTCATCTACTTTAGCACGCGCAGGAGCGGATAGATCATATGCAGTACGAGAAATAGGACCACAACCACGTACCCTTCCGTGACCATCTGATCCAAAAGCTAGAACCAGTGGATCTTCAGTTTCAACAGGAGTACCAGCTTCAAGTGATTGCTGGATTTCTTCTTTTGCCTTCTTCAGCTTTTCCTGATTACCAAAACCAATTATTCTTTCAGTTACTAAGTATCTTTTAAAAAAATATAAAACTTATATCTGACTTACATAGTAGGGTTGCGCGCTAGGTAGAATGGTACCACCAGTTTGTTTATGGGTTTCAAGCCACACATCAGAAGTAGTGATTATCTTTCCAGGATTTGCCTTCTCCTGAAAAGCCAATGCAACATATATCAAGTTATAAACACATACAACTATCATCATGTTCATATCAACACATAAAACTAGCTAAAGCAGTGATAATTCAAGAATAGTTGAAATTTTTTACCAGTTCACGCTTCACCCGGCTATGGGGTTTGCGACCTGAGGTATGGCTGTACTTATAGCCTTCCCTCTTTCTCTTATGATCTGCTCTACTTTTCACTGCTTCCGGAGTCTTCTCATACTCACAGAATGCCACCCAGTCTTCTTCTTTTATTTCAGGAGGAACATTCAGCAGTCTTTCTTGATGGGAGTTGCAAGTATCGTAGTAGTCTCTTCGCAACTCAAACTTGAGTCTCCTCCATGGTTCAGCCATCCCCTTTATTGTAGTCTTTCTTGAAGTATCAGGAATTACATATTCGTCCTGAAACCAAAACCACACCAATTACTATCTCAAGGTATTAACCAGAAACTATGAACCTAAACAAAATTCAGAAATTTTAGGGGATATACCTTTAGCTGCCGCCAGACATCCATTTTATCCTTCATCGGCACCTGCCTCCAATTTTGGTAGGAGATAGGGATATGAGTACGTATCAAGGAGCCCTTAAAATGACCCATTTTAGTTGTCAAGTCGCCAGTGGGAAGTCCATTTTCATCTACCTCTACTTCTGCCATAATAACCTGCAAAATAGCTATCACCAGCACATATCACACACTGATTTCAAGCAATTAAAGTTATAAATCATAATCCTGTCATAATCCTGTCATATGCTAGTCTACAAGCTACATGGTTTAGATTCAGGAGCAATAGCGACATCTGTTGGTACATTCACTCTCCTACGTGTAAGTTGGTCATTTCATAACACTGAATAACTATCATCTCACACGTAAGAGAGTGAATCACCAACCTAGACTCAACTAAAGCTCCAAGGAATCCATAATAACCTCCATTTAACAAATATATAAGCACAAACTCACATCCACACAATTTCACATCCATAATAACCTGCCATACTCACCTAGCACCAAACACAATAGATTATCCAGATGTTAACAACATTTCTATGACTTAAGAAAAGACATAAATCAATTAGGCAATACAGTCTAGTGGTAGGGTGCCGAATCCCTTTAAGTTAACGACAGAATTCTCATTTTAGAAGAGAATGAGCCTAGAAGTAGCTCAATATTTACCACCAGACCATATTGACCATATCAATTTCATTTGCAAAATACAAACACACAGACAACAGATTATCTAGATATTAACAGCAAACATGAACAAACATTAAGACCAAATCCTGATTCATATCTCAATACCTAAACAGCAAAACAACCACCAACAAAAACACATCATGTGATTCATCTGATTCATGTTACTCAAATCAAACACAAACTTCTACAGGATTACTCAAATAACTACTACCAAACACAAACAGATTCCACAGTTTTACTCAAATCAAAAAACCCTAGAAACTGAATTCATAAAACCCTAGACATAAAATTCATAAAAAAATAGAAACCCATATCACACAATATAAACTCAAATCAGAAAAAAAAATAGAAACCCATATCACAAAAACCCTAGAAACGAAATTTATTAACAAACCCTAGAAATAAAATTCATAAAAACCCCAAAATAAAACCCAAACCAGCATGACCTAAACCCCAATCATACATGCAAAACAAACAAAACTCAAACAACAATTTGTGAAATTTGTGATTAGGGTTCGATTAACAACCAGATGAAGACTACGGCTTCGATTTGTAGCACCACCACAAAGATGAACACTTTGCCTTCGATTTGTGATTAGGGTTCGATTAACAACCAGATGAAATTTTTTTCTCCCGCTCTTTTTCTTTCTCTCCCGCACTTTTCTTTCTCTCTGGTTCTGAAAATGAAAGTGAAGTTGGTTATAATGAAAATGAAAGTGAAGTTGGTTATAATGTGTTGAGAAGTGTTTATGGCACACACTCTCTTCACACACTTGAAGCTAGGGGCGTAAAACAACCTATAATGATAACTACTTGGGCATAAATATCCTAAAAAGTGTGGGGAGGTGTTTTTGCCCGCACGCGTACACAACACGCGCAAAAAAATAGCAACGGCAATTCGCAACAGAAAACCTTCTGTTTCGGAATTCCGCAACGGCCCAAAAATTTCGCAACGGCCCAAGCCCGTTGCTATACCGCAACGGCAGCATTACCGTTGCTACTCAGTGTTGCTATTCGCCAAATATGGTGTAGTGACTTTTTAGGATATTTATGCCCAAAGAGATATCACTATAGTTGTTTTCCGCCCCTAGGTTCAAGTGTGTGCCATAAACACCTCTCAACACTTTATAACCCTAAATCATTTCTCTTTCACTTTCATTTCCATTTTCACAGACGGAGAGAAAGAAAAGTGCGGGAGAGAAAGAAAAATAGCGGGAGAAAAAAAATTGGTGGTTCTTTTGAGAAAAGTGGTGGCTCAAATCGAAGGCAAAGTGTTCATCTTTGTGGTGGTGCTACAAATCGAAGCAGAAGTCTTCATCTGGTAAACCCTAATCACAAACTTCACAAATTGTTGTTTGAGTTTTATGTGTTCTGTGTTTTGCATGTATGATTGGGGTTTCGGTTATGCTGGTTTGGGTTTTATTTTGGGGTTTTTATGAATTTTTTTTCTAGGGTTTGTTAATAAATTTCATTTCTAGGGTTTTTGTGATATGGGTTTCTATTTTTTTTTTCTGATTTGAGTTTGTTAATAATTTCTATATGGGTTTCTAGGGTTTTCTGAATTGAGTTTGTTAATTTTTAATTTCTAGGGTTTTTTTAATTGAGTAAAACTGTGGAATTCTGTTTGTGTTTGGTATTAGTTTTATTTTAAAGCTTGGAAAAAAAAGTATGGATATTATTCAGTGTTTGCGTGAAATGATTGTTTGTTAATAAATTTAATTTTTGGGGTTTATCTGAATCTAATTTATAGGGTGTTCATGTGGTGGTCTTCTTTTAAGTTTTGTTAATACCAAAACCACAGAGTTCATGTGGTGTGTGATATTTGTGAATTAAGAAGTTCATGTGGTTTTGGTATTAACAGAACTTTACTATCACTGATATAATGTTGGCTGGTCTTTGTATTTTAGTTATTGGTGTTTTGAGATTATGCTGCTGTTCATTCCTTGGAGCTTTATCTGAGCTTGAGTTGGTGACTCACTCCTTTATGTGTGAGATGATTGCTGGTTACATATAAGCAACCAACTTACACATAAGAGAGTGAGTGTACCAACAGATGTTGCTATTGCTCCTAAATCTGTGAAATTGCTATTACTTGATAATAGAATGTGCTGGTAGAATGTGCTAGGTGAGTATGGCAGGTTATTATGGATGTGATTTTGTGCTTATGTATTTGTTAAATGAAGGTTATTATGGATTCCTTGGAGCTTTAGCTGAGGCTAGGTTGGTGATTCACTCTCTTACGTGTGAGATGATAGTTATTCAGTGTTACGAAATGACCAACTTACATGTAGGAGAGTGAATGTACCAACAGATGTCGCTATTGCGCCTGAATCTAAACCATGCAGCTTGTAGACTAGCATATGATGTTATCCATTACTTTGTGAACTTGTCCCATGACATGATTATGATTTATAACTTTAATTGCTAGAAATCAGTTTGTGATATGTGCTGGTGATAACTATTTTGCAGGTTATTATGGAAGAAGAAGAGGTAGATGAAAATGGACTTCCCACTGGCGACTTGACAACTAAAATGGGTTATTTTAAGAGCTCCTTGATACGTACTCATATCCCAATCTCCTACCAAGATTGGAGGCAGGTGCCGATGAAGGATAAAAATGATGTCTGGCGGCAGCTAAAGGTATATCCCCTAAAAATTCTGAATTTTGTTTAGGTTCATAGTTTCTGGTTTATATCTTGAGATAGTAATTGGTGTGGTTTTGGTTTCAGGACCAATATGGAATTCCTGAGACTTCAAAAAAGACTACTATAAAGGGGATGGCTGAACCATGGAGGAGACTCAAGTATGAGTTGTGAAAAGACTACTATGATACTTGCAACACCCATCAAGAAAGACTGCTGAATGTTCCTCCTGAAATAAAAGAAGAAGACTGGGTGGCATTCTGTGAGTATGAGAAGACTCCGGAAGCAGTGCAAAGTAGAGCAGATCATAAGAGGAAGAGGGAAGGCTATAAGTACAGCCATACCTCAGGTCGCAAACCCCAATAGCATGGTGAAGCGTGAACTGGTAAAAAATTTCAACTATTCTTGAATTATCACTGCTTTAGCTAGTTGTATGTGTTGATATGAACATGATGATAGTTGTATGTGTTGATAACTTGATATATGTTACATTGGCTTTTCAGGAGAAGGCAAATCCTGGAAAGATAATCACTACTTCTGCTGTGTGGCTTGAAACTCATAAACAAGCTGGTGGTACCATTCTACCTAGCGCGCAACCCTACTATGTAAGTCAGATATAGGTTTTTAAAATATACTTAGTAACTGAAAGAATAATTGGTTTTGGTATTCGGCATTTGAAAGAATAATTGGTTTCAGCTGAAGAAGGCAGAAGAGGGCAGAAGAATAAATCCAGGAAGCACTTGAAGCTGGTACTCCTGTTGAAACTGAAGATCCACTGGTTAAAGCTTTTGGATCAGATGGTCACGGAAGGGTACGTGGTTGTGGTCCTATTTCTCGTACTGCATATGATTTATCCGCTCCTGCGCGTGCTAAAGTAGATGAAATGAAGTCTAAGGATGGAGAGATGAGGACAGAGGTGAAGGAGCTAGGTGACAAGATGAAGTTCATGATTGAAGGCTTCGCAACATTGTGCAATGTTATCAAGGAGATCCAAACTGGAAAATCTTCTTACATTGGGTCTAACCACCAGGACAGTTCATCTGGTTCACCTGCGGCCACCAATTCTGGTTTAAATCCTCCAGTTACTTATGCTGAGCATGCAAACTTGTCCCCCACTCCGAGAAATGCAGATGCTCAAATTGCTCAAGGGAATGGTCTTGAAGATTTGTCACCTGCTCGATCAGCAGTAGGTGGTAGTGGTGCTAAAGCAATAGGTGGTAGTGGTGCTAAAGCAGTAGGTGGTAGTGGTGATAAAGATCAAAGAGTTTCATTGAAGAACATGGATGGTGATTTGATTGGTACACTTTGTGTTGGTGAGATGGGATTAATGTGTCACACCGTACCTGTTGCCGAGTCGCATGTCAAAGTGGTGCTGGATCACATTTACCTGCCAGAAGAACCCACCATCAAAGCCAACAGGATTGCAAGGAAAATTAAAGAAGTTGGAGTTGGAGGGTTTTGTGTTCATCCAAAGAGTAACACGACATTTCATTAGATTGGTCGCCGTGTTTTTTGAAGATGTCTGCCATCATCTGGGTTTATAACTGACTTACTTTTATGGCTTGTTTTTTAGTCTGCTAGACCTATTAGGCAGTTGTGCAGGGAAACTTTTATGGAGTTCCTTTTTTTTGGTAAAGTTTGATGCAGTTTGAACTGGTACTTTTTTTGTGTTATGTAAAGGTTGAACATGTTAACTGCTTGAATATATGTTTTGGTTATGTCTATATTGGTGTGTGCCAGGGAATGGATGGGATATTGCAGGTTTTGGGGGTATCAGAAAATTCTAGAGTATTGTGCTCTGGGAATTGCAGGGCAGCCTAAATTTTTTTTTATAGTAAATTTAAGGGTAGCAACGACAAATTAACAGTTTCAGTTTTAGATGTATACACCCCACAAAATTGTGCCTAGAATTTTTTTCCACCCCTAGACTTTCAAGTGTGCTAAATTCGCGTGTGCATTTCTCTTATCTAGTGTCGACCTAACTTATCCATTCATTTTTCTTTTTTCATTTTCGTTTTTCTGTGAGGCTGCGAGAGAGAAGTTAGGTTTTTAGTTTTAGTTTCTTCATCTCTAAAGTTAGGTTTCATAGATTTTCTTTTCTTCACTCTTTTCCATCTTAGTTTCTTCTTCTCTGAATCTCTGAGTTTTCTTTTTTTTTCTTCATATCTGATGCGGGAGAGAAGTTAGGGCTTGAGTTTTCTTTTCTTTTCTTCATCTATGAGTGTGAGGGTTTGTTCGTTCTTCATCTCTGAGTGTGAGGGTTTGTTCGTTCTTCATCTTTGTAGACAAGTGAGGGTTTCTTTATAAATTTCAGGTGATAAGTTTGGGTTTCTTCATAAATTCAATTGAATGTTATTTTTGAATTTAGTTTCCAGGGTTCATCACTGTGGTGGTTAATTTCTAGGGTTTTAAATTAGTTTTGGTACGGTTTTGAAATTAGTTTCTAGGGTTCACCTCTGTGGTGGTTAATTTCTAGGGTTTTAAATTAGTTTTGGTACAGTTTTGAAATTAGTTTCTAGTTTTTTTTAAATTAGTTTCTAGGGTTTGCTGTTTTTTCTTTTAATCAGGTGAATAAATATGATGATTTTGTTTAATTAGATGAATATGATGATTTTGTTTTAATTCTCAAGTACTGTCTTGTTTTCTGATTTAACTGTCTATTATCAAGAAATTGAATATGAATTGTTTGAATAAGAATTTCTAGTTGTATGGTTTGTTTTGCTGTTTAGGTATTGAGATAATTTCTAGAAGGCTTAGGTAGAGTGAATTGTCTATGTGTTGTTATCTGTGGTTGAACGTGTCGATATGCATGATTTGAATTTTAGATTTGTACTTCTTTCATTATTACTTGGTGGTAGTAATAAGGAAGTAGTGGCAACAAATTGTCGCGTTCTCCTCAACCCTCAAACCTTCTTATTGCTTTTTTTTATCACTTGTGGGTAAAGAAGAACAAGAAGAAGGATTGTGGGTACGAGGAGTGCGCCTTTTTGCTGCTTAGGTAGTAAAGAAGTAGTGGCAGCAAATTGTCGTTCGCGCCCACCCTCCCAAACCCTCTACTACTATCATTATCACTTTGTGGTAGTATAGAAGTTGAGGGTTTGGAGGTTTGTGGGCGTGTGCGCATTTTTGCTGCTTAGGTAGTAAATAGCAGCAAATTGTTGTTCGCGGCCACCCTGTCAAATCCTCTACTACTATCGTTATCACTTTGTGGTAGTATAGAAGTCGAGGGTTTGCAGGTTTGTGGCCGTGTGCGCCTCTTTGCTGTTTAGGTAGTAAGTCGCAGCAAATGATTGTTCTTGTGCACCTCAAATGATTGACTTTTAGATGTTATTTCTGAAGTTTGATTGTGTGTAAAATTTCAGATATGTCAAGTGTGGCTGATATGGGGTGGATGACTTTTAGTCGCAAGTCGAATACATACATACAAGGTGTAAGGTCATTCATTTCATTTCTCCGCAACAATGGTGGAGGTTTGTTCTCATGCCCTTTGTGTTGTTTGTAGAAATGGTAAAAGATTGAAGGCAATTGACGAAATAGATTATCAATTGCTCAAATATGGAATACTTCAGACTTATACGATCTGGAGTTTTCATGGGGAAACCTTAGGAGTAGGACAACATAGTCATAACATTACTGCTGATACTGTGGATGTCGAAAATGTAGCGGATAATGTATGTTTAGTTGATGAGAATGTTGATTCTGGTGTGAATGTTGAAGTTAATCCTAATATAGGTGTAGATGAGAATGTTGATTCTGGTGTCAATATTGAAGCAAATCCTAATATAGGTGCATATGAGAATGTTAGGTTACACAGTAGGAAATAAAGAAAAAAATCTGCATATGAGCGTGCTAGAGAACCGTTATACCCTTCATGTTCTAAAGGAAACACATCATTGTATGCTGCTATTAAACTCAATAACATAAAGACCCAATATGGGTTTTCTGACAATGGTACTACTGCTCTCTTGGAATTGATGAAAGAGTTGCTTCCTGATGAGAACACATTGTCGTCTAAGTACCCTGACATAAAAAAAATGATCTAAGAACTAGGTATGGATTACATAACATATGATGCATGTGTAAATGACTGCATTTTATATTGGAAAACTAAGTCGACATTGGTTAAGTGTTCGGTTTGTCAAGAACCTAGGTATAAGAAGGTTTTTAACGATGAGAGGAAACTTACACAAGTGGCTCAAAAGACGTTAAGGCATTTTTCGTTGATTGCGAGGCTGCAAAGGTTTTATAGTGTACCGTGGATAGCAGAGGCATTTCTGTGGTATTTCAAAGCAAAGTCAGATATATCTGTGATGCGTCATCCAGTTGATTCTTCGGCTTGGCGATGCGCATATAACTTTTCACCTGAGTTTGCCAAGGAACCAAGAAATGTCACACTTGGGATCTCAACCGACGGCTTCAACCCAAATGGATGTTTTGGTGCAGCTCATAGTTGTTGGCCGGTTATTATGTGTCCGTACAACCTTCCTCCTTCGTTGTGTATGAAAAAAGAGTTCTCGATGTTATGTTTGTTGATATATGTCCCAAAAGCACCAGGTAGAAGTTTACTTACGTTCATTTCTTTGTTTCTGCAAGTTCTCTGAAATATATTCTGAATTTATGCATGTTAACATGTATGTGTAGGTAAAGATATTGATGTTTATCTACAACCACTAATAGATGAACTCCTTGAGCTGTGGAATAAAGGTGTAATGACATACGACTCCTCCAGCAAGTCTGAGTTTCTTTTAAAAGCAAGACTTTTGTGGGCTATTCATGATTTTCCAGCTTTGGGTACGTTATTTGGATGTGTGACTCATGGTTATTATGGGTGTCCTAATTGTGGAGAAGGTACAGTTGTTGAATGGCTGCCTTTCAGTAAGAAAATATGTTATATGGGTCATCGGAGATGGCTGCCAGGGAAGCACACATTTCGATATGATAAATCAAATTTTAACGGATCGGTAGAGCATGGTTCAGCTCCATGGCCAATGACAGGAGAAGAAATTCAAGATAAGGTAGCAGATATCACAATTAAGAAGAGCAAGGGGAAACAACCAGCAGATAAGAAACGTAAAAGGAAAGCGGCAGTGCAAGATGAAGATGTTGCAGATGATCATACCCTGTTTTCTCGCAGGTCTATTTTCTTCATGATTCAATGTATTTATACTTTAATTATATCTTACTGTTGATGGTGGTTTTTGGCGAGGAGGTCAAAGGAGTAATTTCGCATCAATTTCTGGAGTCCTGGAATAGCTCGAGATAAGGTATGAATTTATTTTATAGTAGGGATAAGATATTTAATTACCATTAGCTGTATTTTGATATCTCATGACCCTAGCCTAGCAGCATGGTCCATATCCCTGGCCTATACGTAAAAAATACATACGCATGCGCATTAGCATAGCCCATGCTCGAGCCAAATCCTAGGCCATTCACGCCATAGGCGTTAGGGGCATACACGGTCATCTCCTTGGCCAAGATGCTCACGCCATTCTTTGGCTAAGCTTTGGGCATCCACGGCCATGCCTTGGCCTGATTTTGGATACCCACGCTATTGGCTTGGCTTAGCTTTGGATGCCCATGCTACTTGCTTAGCCTAAACTTGGGTATCCACATCTTTTGCCTCGCCTAACCCCTGGAGGCCCATGGCCACTCCTTCCCCTTAGCTTTGGACGTCCATGGCCACGCCTTGGCCTGATTTTGGGCGTCCACGCCACCTTCCTTGCCTAAGCCTTATCTTCACGACCACGGCCTTTGGCCTAAGCCTTATCTTCATGGTCACGGCCTTTGGCCTAAGCCTTATCTTCATGGCTTCTCACGGCTCCCTTGGCCTAAGCCTTATCTTCATGGTCACGGCCTTGGCCTAGTCCTTATCCTCATGGCCACGCCTTGGCCTAATCCTTGTCTTCACGGCACTAGCTTGCCTAATCCTTATCCTTGGCTCCTCACGCGCCTAAGCTTAATCCCTTATCCTCATGCTCGCGCCTCCTTTCTTTGGAGGCCCACGGCCAATCCCTGCCTTAGCTTTGGATATCCATGCCATTAACTTGCCCTAGTTTTGGATATCCATGTTATTAGCTTGCCTTGGCATTTGGGTGCCCACGCCACCTCTTTGGCATGATTATGGGTACCCATGCTATTGTTTTGGCCTAATTTTGGAGCTCCACGGCTATGCCTTGGCCAAATCTTGGAGGCCCAAAGTCGTGCCTTGGCCAAACATTGGAGGCCTTACGGTTTTCGCTTGCTTGTACTCGTGGGGGTTCATGCCTTCTCCCCCCTCACGTCTATCTTTGCTCCCTTGGAGCTAGAGTTTATCTTTTCCTATCCTCCCCTCTATTTATGGGTCCCACTGATCCAAATCCTAGAGGATTATGGATTTTATTTAGTCCATAATACTCTAGTTTCCTAATCAAGGAAATCTGACAGCTCACGTATTTCCTCATGGCGTGATTTTTACAGCCCAATCCGTGAACAATTAGGGGGTGCTTCCTTCACGAGATATTTTCCTCTGTGAGTCCTCTATAAAATACTAAAAATTCGGAATTTTATCTAAAATAGGCTGGCCTGGGCGATTTAATGAATGGATAACATGCAAGCTGTTCAGAAATCTGAAAATAACATAAATGTTATGGCTTATCTCTTTACGCCTATGCCTAACTCCTTAATAAGATTATTATGCCATGCAACATGGCTTATTATAATTGTTGTGGCCTATCTTTAGGTCTTGGATTGGCAATGCTTATGCATTCTTGATGATGGCTACGCCGTGATAGCATCATTCGTCTGTTTTTCCTGATTATGGACTTGCTTCTATAAATCAGTGCTATAATTCTTAATCATGGCTCATGGCTATGATTCATATTATTTTGGACATTCATATGTCTTTATTATTCAGGGAATTGGTGCATTACATGCCACAAGCCAATTTCCCTTATTTATGGCAAGTCGAAAGTCGTATTTATTTGACTATTGCCACAGAGAGTTGCTGAAATCCTCTCAGTCTAATTGGCGATTGCATAGCTCAATCCTTAGACTTATCTTATCTAAATGGAGGTTGCTAGCTCAACCCTTAGATGACTTATCTTATCTTATCTAAATGGCGGTTGCTAGCTCAACCCTTAGATTTATCTCATTGGATTAAATGGCGATTGCCCGGCTCAATCCTTAAACCAAATCTCAAAGAGATATTCAAAGCTTATCGCTTAAATCTCTATCTTATCGCAAAGTCCTAAGTTTACCAGTAATTGGTACGACTTGCACTAGTCAACTTTGACTTAACAAATAACAAATATTTAACAAATCTTACGAGAATCAAGATTTAGTTACATGGGGGGATATTCTTTAGGGTTTTGGTTTGGCGGTCTACGGCACGTGTGATTGCAACGGCTCAATCACTTAACGAGAAAGAAAACTAAGTCGTGTGAACGTTGTTGAGAAGATGGGATAAGGTAGTGGGTTGTTAGTCTTTCCTATTATTAGGCGCAAGACTCTTAACAACTGACCCCACTCGTTCCTCACTCCCACTCTTCCACTTCTTCCACTTCTTACGAGATCAGTTGAGAATATATTCCTATAAATAGGTCACTCGACCAGTTTTGGAAATCATCTCATCCAAGAACAGATAAGTTCAACAAGTTCAGTGCAAGTATAATCAAGTCTATCTTATCGATAATTTATTAACTCTTCTCATTCAGCATTTATTATCTAGTGAGAACTGAATATTCATCCTTATCTAGCAATATCAATCTCAATATCACAGAAAATCGTAGCAATTCTCTGATCTCATCTTTCTCTGCTTCCCTCCCTAAACCAACCCTATTTCCTCTTCTTGTAACTGAAGCAATACTCGAACGACCATTTCTTGGTTTAGGCGAGTCTTGTTTGATCTTGACCTCTCGAATTCATCACAATCCTTTATTACATCATCACACTTCTTACTTTACCCCTCAGATTCTCTTTATTGTTTTACACCTAAAACACTTACAACTTATACGTATAACCTAGACTTATTTATTTTGTTATTTTCTTGCAAGTCTATTCTATATGATTTGCCGTATTGGGTAGCACATGTGGTTCGACATCAAACAGATGTCATGCATACCGAGAAGAACATAACCGAGCATATTCTCAACACTCTAATGGGAAGTAGCAAGTCCAAAGATGGTCCTTATGCACGTAAAGATATGGAATCCATGGGGATTAAAAAGAAGATGTGGTTGGGTGTTGATGATCCCAAGACTGGTAAAACAACTATTGAAGATGGAACTTTTGCACGAAGAACTTAAGTGTGCCCTCTGGTTTCTCTTCCAATCTTCGCAGCATCGTTAGCATTACTCCTCCCGAGCTCAAGAATTTCAAGTCTCACGATTACCACGTTGTGATGCAAAATTTGCTTCAAATCCTGGTTCATCTTGCGACTTCACTGCCTAAGGATCTACGAGTTGCTCTTCTGCGTATAAGTATTTTTTTCAAAATTTTGTGCGCCAAGGTTATTAACAGAGAACATCTTGTAAAAGCTAAATTAAGTTTGGTGGAAGCAATGTGTGTATAGGAGAAACACTTTCCTCCGTCTTTTTTTGTTATTAGTATTCACTTGATGGTGCATCTGGCGGATGAAGCTTTAACATGCGGTCCTGTCAGATTCAGGTGGATGTATCCGTTTGAGAGGTAAATGCCATCATTTTCTCTTTTTAGTTTCTATTTTCTAGTTTTGAACTTGTACTGAAAACTTGGCTTACTGAGTTTTGTAGGTTAATGAAAACTTTCAAGAATTTG
>JAJJMA010206438.1:0-14749 GCA_023529015.1 Papaver nudicaule | reverse complement strand
ATGGATAGTCCATTTGGACTGCATAATCAAGGAATTTATCCCTAGACAATAATGATTTCAATGAATCATGAGCTATGGAATAGATTACCTCACAGTTACCAATCTTGTTCTCATCATTTCCTTTAAGCATGAGATTAGGTTTGTTTGTTTGGATGGAATGATTAAGGTGTTTCTTAATGAAATTAGGGTTAGAAATAATGGAAAGCCAGGTCTTGGAAACACACTTACATACATATGTGGATCTTACTGGTAATCTTAGTAGAATCTCAAGGTAGACCTCATCAGGAATGCTCGACATGTTTTGGAGCTTCTTCTTCCACAGGCTCTGGTAGATCAATGGAGCAATTAGGGTTTTTCGGTTTCGGGGAAGCACAGTGGGTGTTATTACAGAGTGCTTAAACTAAAAAAAAACCTTTAGTATGTCTTTGCTATTCATATGTGCTGTTTTTGGCACTGCAAAAATTTTGTTGGCACTTCAAAAAAAGTAAAACCATCCTAATGATGTTATAAGGGATGTCTAAATAGGTAAAAAAAAGTCTAAGTTACCCTTACAAAGTTAGGATTATATTAAAATACCCCTAAATCTTAACTAATAACCCTAGTTTTATAACCCTAATCCTAAAACAAAAGCAAAAATTGATTTTCATTATCCTCAAATCGAGAATCCACAGCAGCGGAAATTGAAATTGAGAGAGAAAACGCAGTCGAGATTCAGGCGCCCACTGAATTAGCATCTAATCAGTCACAAGACCCCAATATGCGTATTGGGTACTAATTCTGAACATAACCCATGTTTTCAATCATGTTTTCCTTGCTTGTATATGTTAGATTCATCGATTTGGGTTTGTTTTTTTCGCCTCAGTCGATTTTACGGTTTGGTTTTCATAGAAAACCGCGGCGTAAAACCATTTTACGCCTAGCTATTTATCAGCGTCCTAGGCGTAAAAAAATTACGCCTTAGTATCATACCGTAACAAAAGCCCTAGTTTTGCCCTTTACGGCTTGGAAACCAAGGCGTAGAAAAAAAAGGCATGTGCTCACAAAAAATTGCACCGTAAATACACCAACCAAACCGTAAAATAGGATATAAGGCGTAAAACTCAAAATTGAAGCGTAAAGTCCAGTTTTACGCCTCATAAACTGGACGTATATTGGGCATTTAATATTTCCATGCAACTTACGTCTCAATGGCAGGTCGTCCTAAGCGTAAATTGAGTGTACGGCTCAGTTTCCCCAAATTCCACTTTTTACGCCTCAATTGGTAAGAATCTTGAGGCGTAAATTTGTTTTACGCCTCAATTCCAAGGTCAAACCAGACCGTAAACAGAGCCGCCCAACTCACAAAAATCACAAAAATCTACGTACTAAAGATGATTACATGCAACAATATTACAAGCAAAGGTATACCTGGGTGTTAGAAGCTAGTTACTCGAAATCGGTGTTTGAATCACTCATTTTGGTTGAGTGATTCAAAACTTTGAGATTTTTGAAGAAAAAAGTTTGTTTTTTTTTTCCTCTCCTTCTTTCTCTCCCAATCAACTCTAAAACAAAATGAATTTCTCTCTCCAAAATTTTTATTACCTTAACTATATAGATTATGATATCATGATTACCACTAATCTAATGATAATCAAACACTAACAAAACTTAATTGAAAGGGTAAAACTGTCCATTTTATAAGGGGTTTTTGGGTTTGGGTTTTGGGTTTTGATGACCCTATTTTGTTTCGGTTTAAAGTGCCAACAAAATTCTTGCACTGCCAAAAACAGCACATCATTTGATACACACAAACAACATACGCAATGCAGTGAGAAATATATATGTTGACTTATGGTGCAGCACGGGAATTAGGGACGGACTTAGAGCATCTCCAACAGTGGGTGGAGGTCTTAATTTTTATTGCCGCATAAGATCTAAGACCTAATATTTTTGAAAATGAATCTCCAATAGTGGGGTTTTTGAGATTAAGGGTGATGACATGGACTACAAAAGGTGTTAGAGAAAGTCTTAACTAGACTTTCGGGAAGACCCTCAATTTTATTTTTTTTCCTTTAATAATTATTTTAAATTAAATTAAATGGCGAAGGTCTTATCCACATAAGATATCCTAAAGGTTATAACATCTATTGTTAGAGATTGTTCACTAGTTTTTAGGTTAATCCACATAAACCCTTCGAAATAAAGGTCTAAATAAGACCTCCACATAGGAATTTTTTCACCCACTATTGGAGATGCTCTTAGGAGGGGATGAACTTTTTCTGGTATTAGTAACTGTTTTTTCGACCATAAATTACAAAAATGTGTAAGGATAGAAATTTAGACATAACTAGAATGAATAGTGAGAGAGTAGAGAGATTCTTATTTAATATGTGTAGAGAAATGAAGAATACAGCCTCTATTTATATAGACTAGACACAAGGGCATCTAAGTGAAATAAACGTAAAACTCTAGATATTCCCTAGATTACAGCCCGTACATTATACGTTTATAACACTCCCCCTGATGACCACTGTGTCTAAGTCACAAATATATATATCAGGAAAAACAAGAAAGTAAAAACCTGAAATGTGTGAAACTCATAACAGTGTTGGACACGCATAATGCTGCCTCATTAAACCTTGACAAGGAAAACACAGTGGGACAAAACCTTGACGAAGGAAAAAGAGTACAGCGCGTTTTAGTCCTATTATACAGTGATGCTCTCCCTGATGGATACTTCAGCAAAAATCTTGGCTACAAATCTTTAAGCCGACACCTTCCAATCTTTTGAACTAACTTCTTGAATGTAGAAGTCCGTAATGCTTTAGTGAAGAGGTCTGCCAGATTGTTGTTTGAACAAACTTGTTGGATATCAATCTCACATCATTTTGTAGATCATGTGTGAAAAAGAACTTCGGACTGATGTGTTTTATTCGATAACCTTTGATGAATCCTTCCTTAAGTTGTGCAATGCAAGCGGTATTGTCTTCATATAATATTGTTGGTGAATCTTTAGTTGAAGGAAGTCCACATGATTTTTGAATATGATGTATTACTGACCTTAACCATGAAAAAGCAGGGGTACCGAAATACTACCAACTTTTCGTTCGGACCCGTGACTCTTATGGTCAAATCTGGACGATCTCAAAAATCAACAACCAAATTCGTTTAACCTGAGTTTGGATCACAAGTGATCAGTCCTACGCAAGACAAGGTCTTAGTAAATCCGTTGGATGGATCGGGGACAACAATCAGGTTAATAATAACGTACTTCTTGTGTTTGCTTTAATTATATAATCAGAGAAAATAATGCGAAAAGTAAAGCACACAAGACACCAGAGATTTTTTTTAATGAGGAAACTACGACCCGTAGAAAAACCTCGGGACCTCGTCTAGATTGAACACCACACAGTACAAACTGTCTACAAACACACTAGCCTACTATCTGACTTCGGTTTGGGATGTAGCAGAGACCAATTCTAGCCCTCCAAGCGAACTTGCTACTGTCACACTCCTTACGTCTCTAGATCCCCCCACATATCGTCACACACTTGATTCCCCCAGCTAACGTCCTTTACAGGCCTAGGAGTTGCTTTAACCGATGTTATAGGCTTGTGTCAATAATTCCGGCTTTGCAACCTCATTTATCAACTGTATGTTACTGTCCTCTATAAATTTGACATACACAAAATGACTTCCTTCGGATTGCTCCAGATCATACAGAAATCTACTTACAAGCGGAGGCTGACAAGTAAACCGAGTAAACTGTGCCCAACTTGTCTTTACCTCAGTTGTAAACAGAATCACTTAAGAAACTTATACAACTGGAGCTAACTACACCGAGTGCAGCCGTGCATTGCTTCTTTTCAACCCTGTGTGTAATGTATCAGTTCTTGAATGACCTTATTGCAGAAGCGAAGGACCGTAGAATAGACAAGAACGTGATCAGGTTACCAAGGTTACAGGTAATCTGATTCCCAACTCTCAAGAGAAGTCTTTATAGTCGTTAGGTAAATCCCACAGAGGAACTGCTACCTAATATAGGATGACTATGCCACAACAAGCTTTCACCTAAGTGAAAAGAGTTTACGATCAATTCCACATAGAAACTTCACATATGCTTGATGCTTGTGGTTTTTCATCCTGAAACCCTCTATTTATAGCACTCAATAAGATAGCTTGCTTAAGAATAAAGCAACTAGTTACTTGTCCCACAAGTTTGGTAAACCCTAACTTGCAAACCAAGTAAATACAGATTTATCTCAATTGGAATTCATTAAACATTTATCTGCCAAGTGGTTTATTTGCTCTTAACCACTTCAAGATAAAAATCGAACAGACCAGTGATAATCTTTATCTTATTGACACATTGAGAATCGTTAGATGGACCACAAAAGATATATTCGTGATAACCAAGTCCAACTAAGAAATAAAGGAGTCAGAGTTTAACCCGTGTGAAAGTCCAGAAGAATATCCATGTGGACGGTTCGTGAACCGTCCTTCTGAATTACGACCAAATACATCGAATATGTGGTTCACGCATATGTACGTGTACAAATTGATGTTCTGGAACTCAGGAGTAAAATCCGGAGTCACTGTTCACGAACCGGTTTGTGAACCGCCGTTACTCATAATTAGGGTTTAACTGGATCCGCTGGAAGTTCTGGGCTGGGCCAGTACTTAGACGTGTTGTACGCCCTCAACTATAATCCACTGGACTCTTGCTCAAGAGTACTCCTTTAGATTCACCCATATCCTACAAGTGATTAGCAAGCAAACCATTTCTATGGAAAGATGGTATCGAATTTATCTCATGCATTCTTGTAACATTAGTATTCGTGGGAACAAATACCAACATATCACAGGGTTATGTAGACAAGAACACGATCTCAATCGCTACTAGTATCTCTACTAAAGTAGCCGATTATTTTAGATCCGTTGGGTATTTTTCCTATAAAACCAACCCACCCTTCTCAATTCAAAATTCATCCCAGTCAATACCATTTTCATTGATTTTTCACTTTAATTATCTCACTTTTAGTATTTCATTTTGCTCAATATGGTTGTTCGTTTTACTCTTCGAAGAAGATGTTGCTCTTGTTCAAGCGTATGTAGTTATTACTGTTGGTGCACATTTGGGAATTCAAGACGGGGTCTTGAACAACGTTCTATGGGATCGCATCTTTGATATTTTTGTCTTGTTCCATGATAATGGTGAGAATAATAATGGAAGGACTAGGAGATCGATTCAATGTCGATTTAGGTCAATCGAAAGTGCAGTGGATACGTTTATTATCGTTCTTGTTGATATTCAAGGGCGTCATCCACAATTGTCTGCCTCCGAAAGATACCTATTGGCGAGATCTGAGTATTTTAGCGAGACGGGCACCATATTTAAATTTGACGAATGCTACGAAATCTTCAAAAATCATCTTCCAGGATATGATATTGATTAAAATCCAGACGGTCTTGTTCAATAAGTACCCAGGTGAATTTTACGAGTTGTGTTTAGTAATTTCTTTATAGTGTATTGTAGTTATATTTCCCTAATATAATGACTTTGTCATTTAACTAGTTATGTTCTGTAATTTATTTGCAATTTATGTAATATAATCCCAATCTCGTAATCAATCAACTTAATATTTTTAAGATTAAAAAAGTTTTTGGTCCACTGTCTCGATGAACAAAATAGACCAAGGTCAGTTTGAATAAGGATTGTGTCTGAAATTAAACCCTTAAATGATTGTACCAAACAAAAAATTTAAATAAAAGGACTATTCTGAATCGGACTCTGACGAGCCCCGGTATTCCGGTCGCAGGGACCTAACGTAGGCCTCTGGTTGTTCAGTCATGCGTTTAAAGAATCTACGGCTATTCCTCCTCAAGTACAACAAAGATGCCTCGTGTTTGAATGGACCATCGTTGCGTGCTGCCCAAACGTTATTAATTCTAGGTTGCTAGAAAAGGAAAAAAAAGAAAGAAACACATGATTAGTTTGTAGAAATATTCATAAATTACATTAACCAAGAACACACTTTGTGTAATACTTACAAGGTATTCCACGGTTTGTCCTGCATGGTGTAGAAGAACCAATTTGTTGCATTTGATGTATTCCAGGAGAGATGCTTGAATTAATTCGAATCTGTCAACCAAATGCTCCCATCGGTATCCTTTGCCTCGATTATCCCCCATTTCTGTAAAAAGTTCTTCGGCTCTCTTCCAGAACATTGAAGGACGTCCTCTGGGTCTTTTGCGGTAAGTCTTGCAGAAGCAAACCATAAGGTGGCGGTCATCGTCAGTAGTAAAAATCGAAAAACTTATCTACGAAAACAAAATTATTTGTCAAAACCAAATATTAATTACTTTAAGAAATATTCAAGAAACCCACAACAGTTAGAAATTTCAAAACATAACGGTAACAAAGAGAGTCGTTGTGTTTTAACACTATAAAACCCAATTCCACCCTCTACACTCTAAACCATCCAAGTAAATACATATTTCATAGATTCGACATTTCACATCTAATCAAAGTTTCTAATATATCTTGAGTTTTGGTTCTGTTTTTACCACCGCCGAAGATATCGCTCTTACAGATGCTTTTATCACCAGAATGGCTGAGATTAACGATGCACCAACGTTGCGGGTGAATGTTACACAACCAGCGCAAGTTCTTTGGCACAGAGGAAACCCCAGTGGAAGGTCATGCATATCACTAAGAGTTAGATATAGAAAATTTCGAGAGATTCTCTCGTCTTTGCATATTACATGCGTTTGGTCTCCCAAGAACAACCCTCCTGGACTGACGAACAATTGGTGAGTTTACTTATATCTGTGTGTTGATCCCCTTTATTCATTTGAATTAGAACTTACCTATGTTTTTAAATGTGTTTTCAGAAAGCCTACGCATTATCCCTATATTTCGAAGATTGTGGAGCTGTATTTGCATTTTATGATTGCTATGACCCGTTGAGGCAGAGTGTACCATGATATGCTCCCTAAATACAATTAAGGCAATCACTATGGTTTACAACCATAGAATGAAACAATCCTGATGGCGGACAACTTCATTAAATAATTTTCTTATGAAATGCAATTAAAATTAAGTAATGTTGTCTTTGTTTGTAATTTCCGCTCTACTATTGTATTTCGAATTCTGTAATCCAATTTCAAATTTTATAAACGGCTACTTTTCTAACGGCTAGTTTCATAACGGCCAGATTCCTAACGGCTACTTTCATAATGGCTAAGTTTCGAACGACTAGTATCCCAACGGCTACTTTCATAACGACTAAGTTTCGAACGACTTCTATCCTGACAGCTACTTTTGAAACTATAAATACCTAACAAGCCAACCTCAAACACGCACATCCTCTCTAACCCAATCAGAACTCACATGATGGAACTCTCAAAGGTTGGTAACTTATTTCTCTTGCTACCTTCCTATATATTAAACTAGTGCTCTTCCGCAATCAAATGTGAATTTTGTCAATCCGAAAAACACAAAAATGCTCTATGTATGGATGTACTCGGCTTGTCCAAAAAAGCACTGTGATGGGTTTCGCAAGATTATTGAGTCGAATACAGCTAAGAATCCTGGAAGGTTGTTTCTCAAGTGTCAAAAGGCTGAATGTCGTGATTTTCAATGGTTGGATGAGGCTATCCGTGGAGGTAAAATAGCTCCCACTCCCGATTTTTCTACTCTAAAACAATACAAAGAATCACTCTGTTATTCATATGGAGAGACTGATCATTGGTCAGGCAATTGTCCATGGGGCGGTTTTAAATGCCCTGAATGCAACATAATATTTGAAGTACAATATAGGGGCGGTAGTAAAGATGGAGACAAAAGGTATCTAGTTTGTAGCTCCTGTGGAAAATCCAAGAAGTTTTCTAAACTACTCGTAGGGAAAGGCCAAGATAACTCGGCTTCACCTTTAATAACTCCAGTCACTAAGCATGAATGGGCAGAGATAACAGTGAAGTTTAATAGAACTTTGTAATGTTCTACATGGAATGGTGGTTCCAGCCACTGTCGATGCCATTTATTTTGGTCAATCCAAAGCAAAAACATTCAAAAAAAAATAATAATAAAAAATACATGATATCAACTTGGGAGTTGCATAAGCGGGCATTCCACCCCTTTGAGAATAATGATGCACATCAAAAATAAAAATGTTGTTTTTGGGACTGCAGTTTTTTCTTTGGGACTGCAGTAATGAAAACCCCGTATCCAAATTTTACTAATTTATCTTTACATTTATTAAATGTTAAACTTGAACTAATCAAGTGTTGATTAGGGTTAACCATTCTATGTTTTCACCACCACAACGAGCGCCACCACCACCACCACTACTACCACCAACATCTTAACAACCACGATTTAATCTTTGTTTTTCGTAGAGAAAATCAAAACACAAATCTCTATAAACATAAGTTAATTCTTTCCTCCATTAATGCCCTAGGTAGACTCGGCAGTTTCAAAGGAAAACAACAAAAAAGTGTTTTTATTTTCAATTTCAGATCTGGACTATCCGGAGGTGATAGTGGTGGTGGTTGCGGTGAATTTGATCTTGATGATGCTAGTGAGTAATTTCTTTAGATCCTATCGAATCTGGTGGTGGTGATAAAATTTGAAAAAGAATAAAAATGAAAATATAATTGATTTTTTTTATGGTAGGATAACTTAATCACCCATTATAACACAACTTAGATAAGTTTAGTGGACTGCAGTGCCAAGGGAGAAACTGCAGTCCCAAAAACAGCATTTAAAAATAGAGAAAATTATTTATATGACCCTAGTAATTTTGGCCTTTATTCTTTTAACCCAGGGTTTTTACAATAACAATGCAAATTATTGATATGACCCTATATATTAAAATAATTTTTATTCTAATTTTGGAAAAAAAATAAATATCCCACGTACTATAATTCAAAAATTAACAAATTTTATATATTCCGAAAGCTCTCGACGAAATCTACACAATGAGTACCATTGTCGATATGTTTTGAAGATTTTTTTTTCACCCTATCGGTGATGGTTGCTATCTTTGTGTGCATCAGGGACGGACTTACATTGGGTCTAGTGGGGACAGCAGTCCCCACTAGAATTTTCTAAATTACAATATTATACTTGGAAAATCTAATTAATCACAAATTTGTCCCCCTTTAAAACCACATATTATCTAAACTGCCTTCAATTGTATAAGTTTTACCGGTAATATGCTTGTATTGTATAAAAACTCTATTAACTAAAACTTCTTACAACTTATCTGGGATCTTAGTGACGCTATTTGAAGCCAAAAACGAAAAAAATTAAACACCTAAAACTTTTTTGCGGCCTTCGGCCGCATATGTTTGGACAATAGTATACATACTTGTCCCCCCAACTAATAATTTATGGCTCCGTCCCTGGTGTGCATACTGTCTTCACATCAAAATTGATAAATATATCTTGTTTGTTGTTTTCACTATGGATATCCATTTTGCCATGAAACTCAAACTTTTAGAAATCTTGATCGGATTGTGCATATTGTCTTCACTAATTCTGCTATCCATTTCTCAATGAAAGTGTTTATGGTGTTTATTCTTCAACATGATGTGAAGAGTATATGCACATCTAATTTTTTGGAATTCTAAGCTACGACTAATAGATGTGAAGAATATATGCACATCTAATTTTTTGGAATTCTAAGCTACAACTTATAGATGGAAAGACTATGCACATCTATTAGATGTAAAGAGTAAATGCACATCTAATTTTTTGGAATTCTAAGCTACAACTTGTAGATGGAAAGACTATATGCACATTTATTGGATGTGAAGAGTATATGCACATCTAATTTTTTGGAATTCTAAGCTACAACTCGTAGATGTAAAGACTATATGCACATCTAATTTTTTGGAATCATTTAGACAATTTTTGTTTTTTAGGAAACGAAAATTTGATATTCGTATTTATGCTTGTTGTGTAGGTCTTTCAAAGAGCTTTCCGAACATATAAAATTTGTTAAATTCTAATATACGGTTAATGAGATATATTATATTTAAGTTTGATTGACAATTATATACTCTTAAAAGATAAAATTTTCATATTTTATTCAAATGACCCTAAATATTTCTCTCTTGACCTTCAATATTAATGGGCCACATCCCTCTCAAGCCCAGGGTCAAGAGAGTAAGGGAGAGTGAGGGGACGGTCAAATGCTGTTTATGTCCTGTTTTTGGCATTGCACGATTTTTGTTGGGGCTTCAAAACACTAACACTATCCAAATGTAGTTATAAGGGATGTCTAAATATGTAGGAATAGTCTAAGTTACCCTTACAGACAAAGGATTAGATTAAAATACCCCCAAATCTTAACAACTTACCCTAGTTTTATAATCCTAAAACAAAAGCAAATACTGATTTTCATTATCCTCAAATCGAGAATCCACAGCAGCGGAAATTGAAATTAAGAGAGAAAACGCAGCCGAGATTCAGGCGTCCACTGATTTAGCATCTAATCAGTCACAAGACCCCAATATACGTATTAGGTACTAATTCTGAACAGAACCCATGTTTTCAATCATGTTTTCCTTGCTTGTATATGTTAGATTCATCGATTTGGGTTTGTTTTTTTTTTGCCTCAGTCGATTTTTACGGTTTGGTTTTCATAGAAAACCACGGCGTAAAACCATTTTACGCCTAGCTATTCATCAGCGTCCTAGACGTAAAAAAATTACGCCTTAGTATCATACTGTAACAAAAGCCCTAGTTTTGCCCTTTACGGCTTGGAAACCAAGGCGTAGAAAAAAGAGGAATGTGCTCACAAAAAATTGCACCTTAAATACACCAACCAAACCGTAAAAAAGGATATAAGGCGTAAAACTCAAAATTGAAGCGTAAAGTCCAGTTTTACGCCTCATAAACTGGGACGTATATTGTGCATTTAATATTTCCATGCAACTTACGTCTCAATGGCAGGTTGTCGTCCTAGGCGTAAATTGAGTGTACGGCTCAGTTTCCACAAATTCCACATTTTACACCTCAATTAGGAAGAATCATGAGACGTAAATTTGTTTTACGCCTCAATTGGTATAGAATCTTGAGGCGTAAATTTTTTTTACGCCTCAATTCCAAGGTCAAACCAAACAATAAACAGAGCCCCCCAACTTACAAAAATCACAAAAATCTATGTACTAAAGATGATTACATGCAACAATATTTCAAGCAGGTATACCTGGGTGTTAGAAGCTAGTTACTCAAAATCGATGTTTGAATCACTCATTTTGGTTAAGTGATTCAAAACTTTGAGATTTTTGAAGAAAAAAGTTTGGTTTTTTTTCCTCTCCAAATCAACTATAACTCTATCCAAAATTTTTATTACCTTAACTATATAGATTATGATATCATAATTACCACTAATCTAATGATAATCAAACACTAACACTAAACTTAATTTAAAGGGTAAAACTGTCCATTTTATGAGGGGTTTTTGGTTTTGGGTTTTGATGTAATAGGATATGAATGTAATCGTGTGATGAATGTAAGTGTGTGAGGTTGAGTCATGTAAGTGTGCTATGCACACGTGAGAGTGGATCGAGAGATGTTTCCTGCTGTGTATATAAACACACAGAAACCAGTCTGTACAAACTTATCTTCTCTTATTATCATTTTGATATCAAATCGTAAGCAATGTAGACATCCGATTATCCAATGTTACTATGGTATCATCGAGGGTAAGGCTAACGCCATTGATCCTTGGACCATAATCTGAAGTTTCTTCACCACTACAACCATTAAAGTTGATTTTCTGCTGCTGCTTTGTTCTTCACTACGATTTTCCGTTGTCGATTCAATCAAACATCAATTTGCTGATGCAATTAGGTTAGGTATTGTTCTTATTGACTGATTCTCAGTTATTATTGTTGATTTGTGTTGATTCAAGTGGTTCTTGAAGATTTGAGTGAGGTTTCTTGAAGCTAGGGTTTGGATTTCATGGAGTTTTGGTAGAAATTAGGGTTTGGTTTCGATACCTGTTACGTCAACAGACAGAATCAAGCATGAACTCGTATCTGAATTTTGGTCTTCGTACTTGAGCTCTTGAAGATTGCCAATAATCCTTAGAGTGGAATTAACTCTTCTACCTCAACTGCGGTGCTCAAATCTCTGCTGGTAATCTCGAATTTGGTTTTTCGTTGTTTAGATTACTTCAGAAATGACTTCTTGTGTTCAAAATTTTGATTCACTGCAACATCGGTATCCAATTTCAAATTCGGCCGAGGTTTTTCGTCATAATTAGGTTATTTTTCTTCTAATTTCTTTATCAAGATTTGCTGATTCTTAATTCCTGATGCTATTTGGTCTGAGCGTGTTTGATTCTGCTGCAATACGTTGGTTAGATGATGGCTTAATTTCGTTCCACTAGATAGTGAATTGACTTCTTAAAATCAATAGAAGGTTGAGATTCTGCTGGTGGATATGTTGTTGCTTGTTTCATAGCCCATTTCCATTCATCAAGTCTCAATTCTTACTTCGAGACAGTCCTCACTAATGATTACATAGCCGTGTTGAAAATCTTGCGTGTTTAATGATGATGTTGAGTTTTAGGTTTCGGATTGGAGTCGACGGTGCACTGATTCACAAATTGGAGTTCTCTTTGTTGAGTCTACACATGATTATGTGTGTGGCCTGGTTTAGTTATCATTTCCCTTTCATATTAAGAATAATACAAGTTGTGGCTGCTGTCATGCTTCACTATTGGTTGCTTTTCATTTTTTTTTTCATTATGTCTATTGCATATATAAGAATAAGAATAATGCTCTGGATTACAATGAGCCGTTTTGCTACTACCAGTTGGTCAAGATTTTGCTTCATTCAGTTGAGACAGCGAGGTGCTGGTACTACTTGTGCTAAGTTTTCTACTCAAAGATTGCATAGTGTGTGACTGCCTGTATATGGGATCTGCATAATCTTCCTTTTCAGCTGCTACTGTGGATATGAAAGCTTAATAACTCAGTTGGTTCTCTAATGCAAGCTACTGGGTGTATTTGATGTGGGGTGAGCAGCTGATACTACTACTACTCAAATCAGGTTGGTCTACTCATTTTTCCTGTCAGTTAGTCTAGGCCAGCAACATCTGCAGTACCTACATCTAGCATACTTTATGACAAACCAGTACATCAAGATTGGTGTACTCTTTATGGTCTGAAAGTTTATATTCAACATCTCAATCTGTCAGTTCAAGATTAGTCTAGGATGTGCAAGTGCAAATGAGGTTGATTCTGTTTGGTTATGGATTTTTGGGTGCTTTGAAGTGCTTCATAATTACTCATAACATTGGCTGTCTTCTCATGGTTGGCAACACCAACTCACACTGCTTGTTTCAGTTAGCTAAAGATTGTCTCCCTTTATTGTAAACAGGATATATGAATGTATTCGTGTGATGAATGTAAGGCAAGATCAAAGTGTCCTCTACAAACACCTTGATCTTGAGGGGAGTAATATGATATGAATGTAATCGTGTGATGAATGTAAGTGTGTGAGGTTGAGTCATGTAAGTGTGCTATGCACACTTGAGAGTGGATCGAGAGATGTTTCCTGCTGTGTATATAAACACACAGAAACCAGTCTGTAAAAACTTATCTTCTCTTATTATCATTTTGATATCAAATCGTAAGCAATGTAGACATCCGATTATCGAATGTTACTATGATGACCCTATTTTGTTTTGGGCTGAAGTGCCAACAAAATCTCTGCAGTGCCAAAAACAGGACATCAAATTTCCAGTTAAGAATAAACGACATGAATAGAAGTAAGAAAACAAACCCATAAAAACAAAAAAGGCCCAAACTACTATCCAGCCCATCAAAACATACACGTTCTGTGTCACAGACAGAATCCACGGCAATCCAATATTTAATCGGATCATGCGGCATCCCCAATTTGTCCAACTGTTGCAGTACTCTTTTTATGTTTTAAACCGTGTTTACCCACTAGAGCAGTTCCAGTTCCAGAAAGACTGTCTCCATCCAACACCGTGGAACTTTTAACAGTAGTATCCTTAGGGACATGGACTTCAACCGGCGTGACTTTCGCACTAGCTGCTGGTCTACCAAACGCCATTTCTGCAGATAATGTTCATTGAAATGGCTCATAATTTGGCTATACCCGAGTATAAGAATATATATCGATCTTTTAAAAACAAAAGAATATATCTACTTGCACTAATATATCTAACCAGTATGGACATTATTTGTAGGAACAATCATTTAATGTAATTAGAAAGAAAAAAAAAATGATTTAATACTTACGTGCAGTAAATGATGCCATGATGATCAAGACAAAGAGAAAGACAGTGGAAAAAATGCTAACAAAATTTCTCGCCATTTTGAATTTTCTCGCACTCTCCTTCTTAAGACAATATATATGCTTATTAAGAGATTTTGATGTGAAAATCAGATTAAACTTAGTGTCCTATTTATATCATCATCGGCCATTGCTCCATCAGCTGAAATAATAATGACAGCTGCTGCTTGAAAAATTATGCAAAGCACGTCTAACACCATTAGTATTGCTGGACAAAAGATCTTCAAAATAGTATTGCTGGACAAAAGATCTTCAAAATATTTGAGAGATGATGTTTGGTGTATGCACATCTTTCCCTTGACGGTATCGTATCATCGTGTCCTCATTTAGTCATATTTAGATGTCTAAAAAGACTTTATGCATCTTCGTCTTATTTAAACTAGTGGTAAGCCCGTGCGTTGCACGGGTTCATATGATCCACCT
>JAJJMA010206431.1:0-11562 GCA_023529015.1 Papaver nudicaule | reverse complement strand
CCACCACCACCACCACTAATGTCACCGCCTCCAATAGTCATCAACACCTATCACTAACTAACACCACAACCACCACCTACTAACACCACAACCACCACTAATATCTACTAATATAATTATTATCTTATTAAAAAAAATACTTATATTAGGTTAACAAATGAGATATTAATAATGAAAAAAATAAAACATTAATGAGGCACTAATGATATGGTAAATCAATCCAAATTTGCAAACTAGCGCCGAAGTTCCACCTTATACAATATCATTGATTACTAGCCGATGATTGTAGTTGTTTCGAAAATCAGTGTCAGACCACACCACAAGGTTGCTCCTCTTGATAATCTAGGTTGTGAAAGTCCAACTTTATGCATAAGAATCGTTATTAGGACAAGCCTAGTTTTGCCTATAAATGCTCTACAAAGTCTTTTCGTTATCTTAAACCGGTATCTTATGCCTAAAGTTTGGACGTTCACAACCTAGATTATCAAGAGGAGTATTCTTGTTGTCTGGTTTGACGCTGATTTCAAACAACTGTACTATTACAATCATTGTCTAGTAACCAATGATTGTATAAGGTGGAACTTCCACAGTACTTTGCAAATTTGTAGGAGGTACTTTGCAGGAGGTCATGGTGAACCGGGAACAAGGTCTTAGAAAGGGTGCATGTTGATGTTCCGACTTAAAAGCATTTGTAATTAATAAATGTTACCATGATGACCCTAAACCTGACACAAAATTGGAGAGGTATTTGTTTTACGGATAATCGAACAGTGTTGTTTCCCCAACTCAAGTAGTATTGTAGAAGTTTGATGCTTAGAGGAGTTGATAGATATGAATGTTGCTGCAACTCATTATTGGGGGTCTGCTATCTTGGGCAAGTTGTACATAGGATCTTAACGTTCCGTCACTAGGTGGCGCAAGCATCCTTGGTCTACGGAGCATTCTTGAGATTCGATGGTATGATTATTTTCGTGTCGCTCGACCCAATATATACGACTACGACACCCCACATTACCCGGTTTTCGCAAAGTATGATGCTAAGTATTGGGTAAAAGAGAAAAACTTGTATAAGACAGTTAATTCTCATGTGCAAAGATACCAACAAATTATCAAATGTTGTTTGGGATCCGTATATTATGTATCAACACCAAGAGAGAGATATAACATAAATGGTCAAAGATCTATCAGTCAAGCGAGTTGTGCTAAGAATTCCTTGTAGGGACCTCAGTGTTTACACCTAGGGGAAAGATGAGTTAAACAGTTAATTGGCACGACAACTGTTCCAAAGGACCCTCCAACAAATTTCATGGTTCTTGGATCAGATTACACAATATTAAAGAGGAAGAGGTCATGGAAACCATATACGGAATACTGCAAATGGTGTAGCGAACACGCATATGATAAATGGTTCAAGCAGGTTACCTTTTAGATAGTGATGAATTAGTGAACGTCCATGGTTTTGATGAAGCTGCAATTGGTAAACCATTACTCAAAGTGATTCACCCAAAGTTTCCTCAATCGATTGTTCCAACCATGATGACGTATCCTACAACAGGAGATTTTTCTTCATCGACGGAGTATGGTTTGCCATAATTTAGCTGGGAAGTAGATAATTATATATTGGGCCGGTGAACCTCATAAACTTTCAATTACCTCAAAAGATATGGATGAGCCTGATTTTTTCAGGAACAACGACTCTTGTTGAGAAATTGACAGAACAAATGAATCAAATGGAATTAAGACATACTAACACAACGTGTTTACCAGATTGAGATCACTAGAATGAGGGTCGACAACATGACTTCCACTCTTCTTACTTTTTCAGTGCATACTCTGTTATCCCAAGATATTGTGAGACAGTCACCGCAAGAAGGCCAGCTATCATCTAAACATGGATTTAATACGTTGAACGCCTAGGAAGTCAGGATGGATCACAAAGTTATGAGTATTCCACACATATTCAACAAGGTGAAAGATCACCAAGGTGGTGGACGGAGACCATACCAAGTATGTTACCAGAGGACATGTATGACACAAATTAGTCTGGGAACGAGTAGTTAAAATTATGGAATCGAATGAAATAAATAAAATGTAAACCTTTACATTTTAATTAGAGTTACTTAATTAATTTAAATTATATCGTTTATATTTTAATTAGAGCTATTTAAATTATTTTGCACTAAACCACATTATAACCAAACAAGAATTTAACAACCAACACAATCTCCAATAAAAACTTTAAGCATGTTGTAATGAGTTGCGTAATCAAAACTCATCATTTCCATCATCGTCATTTGTCTAGAACTCTCTCTGCAAATTCGGCATTGGTTTCACACCTTAGTCGATATCGATTAACAATACGATACAAGACCATAAATAGTGTAACTTATTTCTTTATTGTTACAAGTCGACAGAACAACGCACTGTAATTACGGTTGTTACCAGTGTCAGTGAAAAAGCTTTAATGAATGTGATCCCAATAACTCAGACTCACGTAACCACCTTATCGTCGTTCTTCACCCTTCTTTAGATAATATAAAACATAGTTTCTGCACAAAGATAAATTTTCATTCATAGTAAACGCGGGAACAGGAAGTCAAGCAATTCTTCAAAAAATTATCGAGAGACGAGGGATGAAGAAGGTAAGTTTTAACTTGGGCCGCTAGATGGGTATATATAGGAGAGGAAAACATGGACGTCGGATGAACTAGGTGTTTAACGGCTCAAGTAAAAGCGCGCAGCACAACAAAGGCTGCGTTGCGGAGAAGGTTAGGGCGCACCGCCTAACCATGCTGTGCGGCTCTGGTAGAGATGTGCGTCTCTAGTTTGGATTGAATGGACAAAGGTTCAAATTTGAGCTTCGCCCATCCAAATCTCATAGTTGGTGGAAAATAGGCAATTGTAGTGTTTGCCCACTCTGTATAATCTTTGTTGTAACTGTGATTTTCGCTTTGTTCAAATTGCTTTCTGCTCTCTCTTTAACAAAAATCTAATTTAGTCGGAAAGGAACTTGTTCAAGTGGTCACCAAATACCTTTCACAGTAAATCTCAATTAACGAATGTTGGATAAATGAAAAACTTTAATTAACAAATGTACGAATAATTGTCATCGGTCTCGACTTGGACAAAAATGCTAAATAAGCGTTCGATAAATATAACCTCGCAAAAATGCGAGAAAAAAATAAAAAAATAAAAAACATTAATAAATAAAATAATTAAAAAAATAATAATAATACGGTTCATGAGGGCATTCATTTATGGATGTTTTACGATACCCTAAACCAAAACAAACCTCCTTATAATATAACCAATGGGGTGCACACAATAGACAACTAAGTAAAGAACCGCATTAGCTTTGCTTTTCTGTGTTGGTCGAATTTAGTGAGGCAGAGAGAGAGAGAGAGAGAGAGTAATGGCGGTGAGAGCAGCAACATCATCATTTTTGGAACCCCGAGGGTTTAGTTTAGGCAGAAGACTTTTCTCAAACTTCAGTTTTCCTCCTCTGCCATCACCATCTACACCTCCTCCGCCCGCTGAACCTTCTACAAACCTCTTCGTCTCAGGTACCCCCTTTTTCACACTTCCAATCATTTTAGGGTTTTTTCATTAATTATGAGATTGCTTCAGTTTTTTATAGGTTGTTTTAATTGGCTAACCTAACATCATCTTCAGATTCTTCACTATCATTTTTAAGGTTTCAGGTTTGATCTTTAACCTTTTTTTCATTTATAATACCTGCTGCGTAGGGTTTATGGTTTAGACCAAGCAACTGAATTAGGGTCAAACACCAGAAGTTGTAGAAGTTTTGATTGTCCTTAACTGGAAGGGGTTTAGGATGTAGGAGACCATACTAGAGGATTGACAACTAACGATTCTGTTATTGGATTCTTGGTTTTTATATATGTGATCTTAATTTTGATTTCTGAAGAGTCAAGCAAAAAGGAAAAGTTGATGTTAAGAATGGATTTTTTGGTACAGTACTTAACATGAACTGTCAGGATCTAATTCATTTGGTTATATCATTACTGTGATCCTTCAATGCTAAAAAGAAACATATGTAGTTTACCTTGTTGCGCCTATGTGTATAGACTGTCAATTGTGTTACCCATGCTTCACAAACCACAATAAGACTTGCACGCAAACATACCCAAGATCATTTTTTGACGATGATATGAAACTGTAAGTGTATTAGTTAGATAGAATAAGAAAATTTTCAGAGGTAGACTGGTGTCTTAAGAATCTATGTTAGACATTTTGGCTCTATTAATCGTTTTCATTTTCTAGTGTACCCAGTTATTTTCTGCTTCCACGGTGTTTTCTTCTAATTTATGTTTGAACACGTTAAACTTAAATTATATACATATATATCTTCCTTTAGTACTTGACTTGATTCATATTGGTGAAGCAACTATTGTCATAATGTGGTTTCCGACCGTGTCAAAAACCCTTAGCATTCCACACTGTGTTTGCTGAGCAGCTTGACCACTGTGCTTTGCTTGGCACTCAGATTTCAGTTTTGCTTTTAGCGTGAGACTGTCAGTGCTGTAGTCTTCATTTCTTCTCTTACTCGGTTTTTTACTTCTTTTCTTTTCATATTTTTTTTGTTGGTACTTAACCCTATCTGGTTTATAGGGCTCAGTAAACGTACAACCGATGAGGGACTTAGAGAAGCATTTGCAAAATTTGGTGAAGTCCTTCATGGTAAGGATCTTTTTCTCACGACAAAAGAGTCCAGAAAATGCTTCCACTGAGATGATATTAATCAACCTTATTTGTGGTTGCAGCTAAAGTTGCAACAGAACGTGGATATTCCAAGGGGTTTGGTTTTGTACGATACGCTACTCTGGAACAGGCTGCAGCGGGTATAGCGGGTATGGATGGCAAGGTACTCAGAGGTTTCTTAATTCATTGAAAGTGTTAAACAGTTAAGAAACTATAGAGACTATATACACATTAGAAGTTACCAGATGACTGAATAGCAGACTATTTTGTTGCTCGATATTGTTGAGCTAATAAAAGTATGTGATGGTGGTTTGAAAGCATGCAACATACATTGTATAGGGCTTCTTACTAGCTTTACTGTAAAGCTTTAAGTACCTGCCTCTCTCATTATCTACTTTGTCTTGATGTTATTTTGATTTTGTGTAGTTTCTGGACGGTTGGGTTATTTTCGCGGAGTACTCAAGACCCAAACCACCTCCTCAGAACAACGGCGGGCGCAGTTATAACACACCTCCGTCATCTCGAAGATATTGAATTTTGGATTCAATAATATTTGTAGATCTGTTATTTATTTATTTTTCCAATATTACTTTGGATTTTCTTTCATCACCTGAGGAACTAGTACCCTGGATATTATAAATTATTAAGAATAACACAACATTTCGATTCAGCTCTGATTGTTTGAGCAACAGAATTTTACTCTTCAAAAAAGCAAGTTATAAGTTAAGGCCCTTAACTTAAGGGAACAGTTTAGGGTTCTTACTTACTATTGTTGTGATGCCACATTGCATAATCTAGTAACCGTGACCTAAAAGGATGTTATTATTTTTACTACTCAGTGCCAATGCACATTGAGGAGTATATTTATTTCATACAGTAACAAGATAACTAGATGATAGTATTTGCAATTGACACCAATAAGCCATTGACTACAACCATTTACCTCCCTGTATTTGCTGTAGCATGTAAATGAGTGTAACCAAGTTATTATGCCATCCAAAATTTACATGGGACAAAAAGAATACAAATAGACAACCACAATGAACCAGCTCAAGTTGGATATAGCTCCAACGCATAAGGTGGTAACGCAGGCAAGAGACCTTTGCCCCCCTCTCAGAAGTACATTAAAACGATTGGAAAGAAATCTCTTCAACATCATTGAAGAATCCAACTTTCAATATGTTTCATAAGTGTTTCATCGAGTAGGCAAAGAGCTCAACTTCTTCTCAAACTGCTTAGCCCGCCGAAGTGAATCCAAGGCTTCTGCTTGCTTCCCCACCCGTTTGAAGTTTAGGGCCTTCACCTTCTCAGCCTTGATTTTTTCTTCCAGTAGACTTCTTTCTTGGCTCGAGTTTTCACCCTTTTCAGGGCTTGCTTTTGCAGGTACTGGTTTCTCCAGTCTTGGCGCAACGACTTCGGTACCTTGGAGTCCAATCGCTTTCAGCGCTGATAAAAGTTGAGGATCAAGAAAATCCTCGACAACCACATCATTCATTGCTTCTGATTTACTAGTGTTCGGTGAGTCATGTTCTTCCAGCTGAGCTTCAAGAGCCTTGGCCAATTCAAACTCCGCTTCAGCTTCTTCCATCCGGCCTTCCCTTCGTAGCTTCATTGCTTGTCGTTTGTGAGCTAGGGACTCTTGCTGCAACTTGAAGCGATCTCGGCTAGAAATTTGTTTGACAGCTGTGTTCGTACTTTTCTGCTCTTCTTGCACCACAGTCGAAATTTTGGAAGTAGAAACAGATCCATCAGTAGGATTTTCACTGGGTTGAGGGTCATCTACTAATGTCTTCTCCAAAAGTTTTGCCTGTCGTAGCTCCTCTCGAGCTTCTGCCAATTTCCCTTCTCTCTTCAGAGCAACTGCCTTTCTCTTACGAGCTAGTATTTCTTGTCGGAGAACAGTTGCTTTATGTGTTGGTACTTCCTTGGCGACGAGAGCTGATCTGTTTTGATTTTCAGATAGATTGAAATATTTAATTGCAGGTTCAGGTCCAGGTTCGTCATTAGAATTACTTTCCTTCCTAGTATAAGTACTGGGATCACTAGGAGAACTTTTCGAGCTAACCGCAGCCAGTAAATCCACTGTGTTTACTGATTGAGGCAATTTTGCATCATGCACAGAGATTCTTTCATCAGATGATTGAATCAAATTTACTACTGAATGATTAATATCATATTCAGGGAGCTGATATTGGTCTGAGATCGGGACGGCCAATGTCCTTGGAGGAGCTTCAGCTACTTCATTCCTAGAACTGACTGACAGCTCAGCTACACCTCTTCTTACATCTTCCACTGATTCAATACTCCCATGAGTACTTTGAGAAATCAAAGGTCCAAGACCATCAAATTGTGCATGCATCTCTTTGGGGACTTCCATTTCTGCAATTTGGGCCTCTAATACTTTTGCCTTGTCAAGCACTTCCTCGGCTTCATCTGATTCTCCTTGGCGCCTCAGAGTGAAAGCCTTCCTTTTCAAGCCTAATAGTTCCCTTTGAATTTCAGCTTTACTTCTTCGTGGTCTTACAGCTGTAGTCGCCGGAGATTCAGTCCTAGTTGAACCACTAACACTCTCTGAATCTAATCTGGTTTGCTTAGGTTTCGGAGCCATGCTTGCAGGTTCAACCTCTTCGTCCCATCCCAAATTCGAAAGCAGTGAGAGTAATGCTGGATCGCGCATATCTTGTTCTGTTACTTCCGCCTCATCTTCCTCCTCCCCACTAGGCAAAGTAAGAACCTCTGCATTTCCCTTTTTTAACACAGAGTCTTTACTGATAACATTATAGGTTGTTGCTTTGGAAGTATTCTCCATCTCTTCAAGTTGACGTTCAAGAACATTTCCTTTTCTCAACTCCTCTTCTGCTTCGTTGCCTCGTCCTTCTCTTCTCAAAGCAAGTGCTTTCTTTTTCAGAGCCAAAAGCTCTCTTTGAATCATTAATTTACTCTTCTGCGGCACTTTAGGTTCCGTGCTTTTCAGCGACGTTACAGATTCGTCAGCAAAATTACTCAAGCTTGAGGATCTTTCATCTCTTTGAGAACTCGAAACCTTCTGAGTCATGGAATTGCGAGGAAGAGAAGCGTTTTCTTGAGACTGCATATCTTCCACGTCCTTCTCAAGTAGCTTTGCTTTCTTAAGTTGTGCCATTGCCTCTGCAACATTACCTGCTCTCTTTTGATTAACAGCTTCTCTTTTAAGTGACCTAATTTCCTCCAATAATGAGTCCCTATCCAGTGGAACAGCTTCCCGCAAATTTTCCTCTGGGTAATCAGAATCTTCATCCCAACCTAGTGACTTCAGTGCCAATGCCATCTCTGGGTCATTCATATCCTCATCCATTACATCAATGTTACCTTCAAGACCATAATCATCAGATAAATTCACAAGCGGTTTAAAGTCTAGGAACGTATCTTTATCATACTGCATCAATACATCTTCAGATTTATCATTGTCCATACTGCGAATGAGATCAGATAGTTCGTCATCAGAATCTTCCGCATCAGCCAACAGTTCCTGTTCTTCTAATTGCCGTTCTAGCATTTTGGCTTTCTTTAGCTCTTCTTTAGCTTCTGGAAGTTTACCTTCCCGCTTCAACACCACAGCATTTCTTTTAAGAGCAACGACTTGGCTTTTATCTATGCCACCAGCTCCCTTACCTGAACTAGAGCTTTTATGAACCTCTCCAATAAGACTAGACAATTCCCCCTCCAAGGTCATTTTTGCGGGCTTTTTATTAGCTTCATGGACATCTTCATCGGTCCATCCCAGTTCTTTCAGTTCAGATGCAAATCATCTTTAGAGCCACCCACTTGGGAAAGCTTACTCCTTTTTCCAGGCATTTCAGTTTCATCACTGTTTTTCTTCACACCAACAGAGCTGGTCGAAGTCATTGCTTTTCTGCGATTCTTTCTTAGTGCCATTTCTAGTGCCCCAGCTTGCCTCTCCAGTTCCTTTCCTCTTTTATAGGCTTTTAGAGCCTCGTCAGGTTTTCCTTCCCCTTTGAGAATACGATATTTATTTTTCTCTTCCAAGGCTTGTTGACGCAACTCATCCGGACTTGCACCCATTTCATCTAACGACTCACTCTGGGTGCCAACTGAAAGACTCCTCAGGATATCACCTTCTGCATCTGAACATATTGAGTCTTTCTGTGAGCTTGAACCAGAAGCATAGGTCGTCGCCCTTTGGAGATCCGTCGATGCTAAAGATCGCTTGCTATCACCACCTAGAATTTCATTTAACACCTCAGCTTCACTCTTCGGTGTTAACTTTGATCCACCTGAACAAAATCATGCAGAGGATGCTTAGATACCAGTTATCTTGTGAGTTGGATTTACTTTTCTTATAAGTGTGTGCTTCTCCAGCAAGCAGGTAGTGTGAAACTTGGGTTACCTTAGTATAACTGTAACCACCAGAACTTGGGATGAAAGGGAAAACATTAGTATAAGTTGAAACTATGAGTTCTATAACTACCACTTATACAGCAATATAACACAGTGCATTTAACTCTTATGATTACGTATGATCAGATATGTAAAAAGAAGAGTTCAAAAAATTGAAACGGAAACTAACTTATGCAACCTTAATTTGTAAGAAAACCTAAATCCACCTTTATTTTTGTTCCCATGTCGCATCTCAAAACGTGCTGCCTCTTCAAGTTTCTTACAGGGGTCACATATTCGCACCGGTGAATCACCTTGCCCGCGTAACAGCATTCTCTGCTGGGTGCAACTGCCACAAAATATACCTCCACATCTGCGACAGTGATGCTGAAAATGACAATACATTACATTATGAAGTAAGAAAATGTAATTTAAGATGGTAAAGACAGAACCAACACTTTTAACATTGATGCCACTCCTGGTTTCTGCGTATCGGCTCTACTTAAGCACCCAATCACATCAAATCCTCTCAGGAAATTCCACTCAGTGCACCAACTTAACTTTTACATCATTATTAACTCAGTAGAGTACACTACACTATATATGATGTTGTGCTGTCTTCTATCACGCCCATACACCCTAAGTGATTTGGCTTTGTTTGGTCAAATTGTGCAGGTATAAACTTTCTACTGACAAAGAATCTTAATCAAATCAATGTAACTTCAACTATGTATCTATTCAACACCGAGGTTTAACTCAGTATAGTACACTACACTATATATCATGCTGTTGTCGTGCCGTCTTCTATCATGGGGTTTTGCTTGGTCAAATTAGGGTGCAGGTATAAACTTTCTACTGACTAGGAATCTTAATCAAAGCAATGTAACCTCGACTTCTACATAAAACATGCATCTACTCAGTAAGAAGCTCTATCATAACACTTACCAAATCAGATTAGTTTCACTCAGCAACCAAATGTGAGTAATTTTCAAGGTCCCTTAATAACAAGTATGTCCCTAAAACAACAAATTATGACTGCCCACATTGAATTAACAAGAAATAAATAAAGGGTCAATCTTCTTTTACTGTATACCAAGACAAAGTACAAACCCAGTTAAGATTCTATAAAAAAAAAAAAAAAAAAAAAAACCTTGAAAAATTCATAAGATTTTGAACTTGTCCAACATTGGTAAATAAGATTTAGAAAACAATACATCATCATTATCAAAATATATACTGATAATTGCGACATGGTTTCAAGAAAAAGATGTGCATGAATCGAATAAGTTGATAAGATGATTGGGAATTACAAGAAATCACAAACCTTTCTATTGATGAAACTGAATTGAGAAGAACATCCTTGACAGTGAGATGCATCGACGACCCAAGTATTACCTCGCAACGATGGTTTCGGGGGTAACCCAATTTTCTCTAACATGGCGTCGTTTTAGTTTTTGAGAGATCTAGACTGTTTTAATGAGAAGATCGAAGAAGAAGTAAAAACACTTTTAAAGTCATCGAAGAAGCTTTTCTTTACTTCCCTCCTATTCAGAATGGGATGGGGAACTTAGAAGGTTTGATATCATCTGTTGCGTTCTATTTTAACTTAAGTGTTACTAAGGTATCTCTACCGTTGGATGCAACCCTCGTTCTGGCCGGCAAGTCCCAGGAGTTGGGTCAAACCAACCAGAAACTTTTGTTCAAATGACTTAAAGCAAAAGAGTTTACTTGCAGGCTACTAAATCTAACCAAATACTTGGGTTATCTGTCTGCCTCACTATTACATTTCCTAGTAATGTGAAAGAAATCCACCTGATTGAATTTTTACTAATCTTTAGAGCCTCCTTCAGATAAGCTTTATTTCTCCAGTTGATATTGCAGCTTTCACCTTTGATACAGTTCATGACATTTTGGTTATCTCCTAAAAAAAAAGCTCTAGAGTCTTCTATTCGTCTTACCCACCTGACTGCCTCCTTACATGTCCTTGCCTATGCCTCCTCACCTTGTTGTGCACCATCCTGTTCCCCTGTAAAACCAGAAATCATACCCTTATTAATATTTGTTATTCCATAAGCGAATTTGTTATTTTCTTTCTTAAAAGCTGCATCAAACATTATGTAGTTGTTCAACTCTTTTCCTTTTTCTGGCATTCTTGTTTTACAGTTGAAGTGATTTATGTCACATTTCTTCTTGTTCCTTTTTGTTGCAGTATTGTTACAACGTAATTTGATGTAGTTGTTTATATCCACTTTATGACTTCTTTAGGATTCTGCTTTATCTTCTCAAACACTACTCTACATTTATATTTCCAGATGTACCAATTGATGTAGGCTATGTATTTTGTGTTGGTTTATCCTGTAACCAATCCAGACACCAAACTTGAAAGTCTTTCTGACCTGCATGTTTAAACAAGTAAATTTTGGACATACCTTTCCAAACATTTTCTGCAAATTTGCATTTTGT
>JAJJMA010206392.1:0-14825 GCA_023529015.1 Papaver nudicaule | reverse complement strand
TTCGCCATTAAGCCCCAAACTTCTCGCCAAGGCCATACCAGTAAAGTGCACCATGCCGGTTTTTACATCAATCTTCGATGGGGCTGGGGATCCGACACTACACATTAAAATGTACCTAAGAGTATTCCTGGCTTGGGCGGACAGAGACAAGGTGCTTTGCAAATATTTTCCTTCCAGTTTAAAAGGAGAATCCTTGGATTGGTACGATAATCTGACAGCAAGTTCAATCTCATCTTTCGAAGAGTTGTCTAAAGTATTCATACTTCATTTTCTATACAACTATTCATCAAAGCCAGGAGTGGAGAAATTGTTTAGCATCAGAGTCAAACCCAACGAATCCATTAAAAGCTTGACAGAAAGGTGGATTGCCCAGTGCGTGGAAGTCGGAAATGGGGCCTCGGAGAAAGACAATATACAAGCATATCTAAGCGCACTTGACAAGGACCATCCATTGTACGATAGGCTTTTTTCCAAGAATGTAGAGACGTTGCAAGATCTTTGAAAATATCAAAAGGAACGGATCACACTGGAGGAAATTAAAGAGCAAGCAGCCCAGGGTAAGGAGGTCATCTCCAAGCAGGTGCACTCGATAAACAGCCTATCGCTAGAAGAACGAGATCATGCCATGGATAATCAAGCAGAAGATTTTCCAAAAAGAGAAAGGCTGAATGATAATGGGAGATTTGGAAATGAAGGAATATTTGGTGATGGGAGATATCACGATAATAGAAAATATAACGATAACAGAGGAACTGATTCTCGAGGAGAATACGAAGGCAATATCTCTCAAAGAGGACACGAGGGAGGAAGGAAGTTTGTCGTGCCAAGATCGGGATTTCCGGCATTTCAGGACAGAAAGCTGCCAAAGATGTGTGTTCCCATCGAGGACGCCCTTCGAAGCATCGGACAATCCGAGTTGGCAAGTGAGATGAGATACCCAAGGAGCAGGGGAAACCAGCCCAAGCATACTCGGAACCCTAGAGACTACTGCCAATTCCACAAATTCCATGGGCACACAACAGAGGACTGTGTCACGGCGCAAGACCAAATTTACTTCTTCATTTCAAAAGGAAAATTCAAACACCTCCTGGAACTGCCAAAACCACCCCCAAGCCAGCCACAACCAAAAAAGGAGAATAAACACGAGGCGTATGTAATAACAATTGATCGAGACATTCCAAGATTCAATGACTGCAATTCAATAGTTCATGCAGACATCTGCGGGCGAAACTTCGAAGGCATCCATACAGATAGAATTCATAAAAGAGACTTTGAAGGAAATGAGATATTGAGTGTAGCAGCAAAAGGGCATCTCGAAGAGTGGCAGAGGCAACCAGTCTTCTTTTCTGCAGCAGATATACCTGACGAACGAAGATTGCACAATGACCCACTGGTTATCACACTACACATCGAGGAGTTGGCAATGCCTAGAATACTGGTAGATCCGGGAAGGTCTGTCGACATACTCTTTGGGAGAACATATGTTAAGCTTTTTGGAAAGAATGCTGCTTTGGTACCCTCATCGTACAACGTTTATGGATTAAATGGAAAGCCTTCGATGCCAAGGGGAGAGCTATCTTTAACAATCCATGTAGGAAAGCTGGAACTACCAACATCATTTTGCGTGGTCGACATAGACTCTCCTTACAACGCCATTATGGGAAGACCTTGGCTACATAGTATCATGGGAGTAGCTTCCACACTTCATAGAAGAATCCGATTCCCAACACCGCTCGGAATCGCAGAGATAGTAGGCGATCCAACTGAGGCCCGCGTATGCAACGAGATCGATGTTCAACGGAGGGAGCATCCAAGGCAGGACCCCCAAAATCAAACCAAGCACCTAAAAATAGCAGAGTCCTGCATAAAGGAGTTCATCGCTGAAGTCGAGGCAGGAATGGCCGGCACCACCGTGAGAAACCCACAACCTCCAAACTAGGCACACGACCTGTTAATAAGGGCAAAGGTCACTGCTCCGAAAACAGGGAGCAATTCCTCGTAGCAAGTAGTAAGATATTAATACCGAACGAATCAACAAGCAAACCAAGCTCGAGTAATGTTGGAAAGGATACTCTGAAGGAGCAATTCTGGGTCGGGCCATATGTGATCGAAAAGGCACTCGGAAAAGATACCTACAACCTGATTAACCTCGAAGGTCAAAGGCTAAGCACCCCAGTCGAAGGAAAGAGTTTGAAGCATCTTAACTAGAACTTTATATGTAAGCAAGGCACTGGAAATATCAATATTAGAATAAAAAATAAAAGAAACAGCTTGAACTGTTGTATTAAAAAATATGTCACTTCTCGATGCATTGTACCTCGATTCAAACTCCAGATCCTACTCGGCTAGGCAAAAGTCCTACCCGAATAGGCACATCTCCAAAGGCTTTCACGCCATATAAGCAAATGGGCCATGATGCCATATCTCCCCTAGTGCCAAGACGCAGTGAAACTAAAAATGCCTTGACGCCAAGGCCCTGATGCCAAACATAAAAAGTCCTCGAATAACAGGTACAAAGTTGATGTTCATATAAGTCGTAAGGTCCCTACGAGCTATATGACACAGTCTTCTACCCACAAGACACCCCGTTAGCGGTAGGTACTTTGCATCTAAGCTATATAAGCTAAAAACGCATTTGGACCCACTACCATACGACCATGAGGACCTCTATTCTGAGGCGTCGAGGGGATGATAAATGGGATTAACATCTACCTTAAGGTGGATGGAACCCCGAGGCAACTAACTTGCTTCCATTCACAGGAAGGGTACACAGGTTACGCAGCCAAGGGACCTCCTCTAAATAAAAACATAGCCTCGAGGAGCGGCTGCCAAGAAACAGACGGGTCGAATTCTAGGCCGCGATAGGAGAATAGTACCATGTCTAAGCTCCAGCCTTGACCGACACTCCCCCATTGTGCTACTTTATTATCGAGGCAAGGCATAGCAGCTACCCACCATAAGTTCCCTACTTTACTTGGGATAAATGGATTATAAGAACACCACCATGTTCTCTCGGAAGATACTTAGTATCCTCGATATCCACCCAATATACTGAGGCAAAACGGGCAAGTAGCTGAAAGCCTTTGGGAAGGGTCATCAGTAAGCCCCCACTAGCTTGGTTTACTATCTCCCACATCGAAGTAAGCCCCGGTTTGCACCTTAAGTAACCTTAGGAGCCTAGAATATTGCAAGGTAAACTTCGTGCCTGATCACAAAGTTCCAAGGCAGAAAACATAAAGCAAAAGAGGAAAACTTAATACAAACAAAAACTTTCTTTATATATATTCAAAATAATAAACATGAATAAATATGGATGATAAGCGACATAGAAAATCTATTCGGAAAACAAAGACCAAAAAGGCACAAAGACTCGCTACTAGATCTCAGAAGAAAGTTCGCCAGACAAAGCTTCATGGCGAGGGGTAGGGAAAATTTTCATCGAATCACAGAGGTCCTTCTCAATTTCCAGGTCCTTTTCATAAGTTCGAAAGCCGGAAAGGTCTGTGGAAAGACCCGTCCCTCCACCGATACTGTCCTCACTTAGCCACTGCGGTCATCCGGCAGTGTGGGGCGCCGCTGCGGTCATCCGACAACAACTTCCCGGGAGGTCACACATCTCTGGACTACTCCCGCCCGAGCACGCTTAACTGCGGAGTTTTTTCCAACTGCTGAGTTAATTATGCTTGAAAAGGCCTCGGTGTTATGAAAGGATAAACCATTACTTATATTCCATCATTCAGCCAACCACCGCCGAATCGGGGTATTACAATACCACCACCTTTAAATTGGAGTCGTCCACGGCTCCGGAATATACTTTTCAAGCCCAGATCTCCGACGTTCTCTGCCGCTCATGAGACGAGCTACCTGGCACACAACCCGACCAGTGTACTCTCCCACCCTCGACAGGTGAACCGTCGTCGGCTCTGATACCATCTGTAATGACCCGTCCCTCCACCGATATTGTCCCCACTTAACCACTGCGGTCATCCGGCAGTGTGGAGTTTTCAACGGGCACCGCTGCGGTCATCCGGCAGCAGCTTCCCGGGAGGTCATCCATCCCTGGGCTACTCCCACTCGAGCACTCATAACTGCAGAGCTTTTCCAACTTCTGAGTTAATTATGCTTGAAAAGGCCTCGGTGTTATGAAAGGATAAACCATTACTATATTCCATCATTCGGCCAACCACCGCCGAATCGGGGTATTACAGTCTACCTTCACAGGGGTGTCTTCCCTCATAGGCTTAACATCCACTTCCCCATCTTCATCACTATATCCTGCTGAGGACTCTTGAAACAAATAGCTATTCTCCTTATCAAAAGCAACATCCCACCACCAATGTTTCTTTTGTCGGATTCCCCAAGATCATGTACAACATCCCGGCTCCACTCCTAGTTTCTGCTTCGGCATCACCCTCGGGATGATCTCTCGAATGACCTTCGGGATGACTTCCGAAACCTCTTGAATCACCATCATCAGAATCGTCATCATCATCATCATTGCCAGAGCCTTGGTCTTCGGACGCATCCCCTGGAACCCCTCTTCTTTGTAATTCTTCCCTAGCCAAACTTACAAAAACCTCGTGAGGAAGCAAATCTGCATCACCTGGGAGTTCCACGTCAGAGTCATCCGCACCAAAGACTCCATAGCTGGGAGGCTCAATACCAATAGCCCAAAAAAGACACCGACCATGTTTTCGACAGGCCATACTCGTAGCCAGGGAAGTAGTCAATGCTGATCGAGTGAGCAATTCTTTAGCAGCTTTTCCATGTTTTATTTGAGGGCGGATGATGGCGAAAGCGTTAACAATATTTCTCAAGTTTTCCTGACACTTAAGACGAAAATCTCGCTTAGAAGTTACACCCTTGGCACTCCTCTCTGCGTCCTCCGAGCGACGTTTGCGTTCGGCCTCCAGCTCTCGGGAATGTCTGTTCATATCAGCAGTTCGAAGTCGACGTTCTTCGGCCAACTCTTTCGATAATTGCCCAACTTTCCTCTCGAACTCCAACTTTCGATCAGACTCGAACACCAATTGATTGGCGATGTCATCTTTTGCGGCTTCGGCATCTGCAACCTTCTTTAACAAATTGGCTTCAATGCTTGCAAAAACAAAAAACAAGCACAAGTGAAGGGGAAGAGATACCCGACTATATATTCTGAGAACACAACAAAATATCAAACAAGGTGATTAGGGCAAGTATCCTACTTTCTTTAATAACCATATATTCAGTAACTTCATGCTGATAAGTAAAACGAGGTTGGGTAGCTCTCTCCCTTATGTCCTCAGTTGAGACCCATCCCAACTTAGCAAGCTCTAGTCGATATTCGTCGACCATCCGAGAAAGGTGGTCTTTCGAGGTTTTAGCCTTCACAAGATCTGATATTCTCTGAAGCTAGCTCTTTGTTGGCATTCTTCAAAGCTGCCACTTGAACTCTTAAATTCCTGATATCCTGCTCTAACTTCTCAATCACCACCCTGCCAGACGCACTAATCGATCTCTCCTTACGAGCAGAATCTCGCTCTTGCGTCAAGCGAGTTACATCCAGCTGAAAATGGTGCATCTCTCGGACACTCTTTTGATTTTTATTCTTCTTTTCCTCAAGTAAATGCTCAGTTTTTATCCTTTTTCTCTTCTCCTCGCTAAAGAGATTCTCAGCTTCGTGTCTCTTCCTCTTATAGTAGTCCTGATCATCCCAAGCCTTATTCCTATCTCTCACAAGCTTCTCGATTTCACCTCGATGGCTCCCATCACCATCACAGGCAATATGGGTAGACTTACGACCCTCTTGGTAATAAGTACCAAGAGTCAGTTTAGCTTCGCGAAGTTTTTTCTCCCCTTCCTCTAACTCTCTTTTTTAGAAAGCAATGATAACAGGAATTTTCTCAGCACAAAATTACGAAGAACAACACAATCATAAGATAACAAATTCATACCTATTAGATTCATATTTTCACGTGCGCTACGAGTCCTTTCTACAGCAAGCTCTTCTTGCATTCGAAGAAACTTTTGCTCAAAATAATCAGCCTCACCAAACAAGCCAAAGGAATAAGCCAAGAAGCCAGATGCATGGTGATCGCCCTATCAAATATACAAAAGCACGCCAATTCATAGCCAAACTCAAAGTACGAAGACAAATTCTCGAAGAAAAACAACTTACCATTTGAAGCATAACTAGATTCTCCTCGTAAGACAAAGGGGGATGGAAAAGATCATACTCCACTCTGAGGCAGTCACCTCCAATCACATCACCAAACTTCTTGCAGAATTCTGGGTCCAGAGGATAATGCAGTGGATCAGATGCACGGGACTTGAAGCGGGATGAAACTTCCATGGAAAAATCACTAGGATTGTGATTCCCTTGAAGCACTTCTTTAAATTTCTTGGTAGTATACAGTTGGACGTGCTTGCCGGCAAAGCTTGGAGCAGGCGGAAATTTTGAACTACGAGGAGAACTAAGAGCTATATTCTTAGGAAGATCAGTGCCAATAGTCGAACCATCCTTTCGAGGAAGCAGGACATCCAACATAGGAACAACCTTCCCCGAAGGTATGGATGGGGCTTTGGCTGAGGCATTGGTCGCTACAGTAGTAACAACCATGGTAGAGGCAGTAGAAGCCGAGGCAGGCGTGCTCGATATAACGTCATTCGGCACAGTGGCAGCAGTCTCCTCGGAAGCATTAATAATAGGTGGCATATTAACAACCTTCGAAAGTGGCAATTTATCAGAGAGATCCACTACCGTCCTTTCTCCCGATGGGTTCGTAACTACCTTGTGTTGAGTCGACAAAGCTGCTTTGGTGGATTTCTTATACACAACCTTCTTGCGAGGCTTAATAACCTTTTTTCTCTTCTCCCCAAACTCAAAATCCATTAAATCATCGTCCAAACTTAAAGTTTTCACAGGCACATCATTGCCCTGCAGGAGAAGATCCGTCTTTCTCATACAACAAATAGAGGCAAGTATTCATACTTCAAAACAAAAACGCATATCGGGACCAGTAGTATTTGTTACCTGATCCATAGTCTCCTTTCCTACACGAGGACGCTTTAAGTTTTTTGAAACATCCTCAGAATCACCTTTCCCCTTTCCCAAAATTTGGCGAGATAGCTCTTTCTCCTCATCAGAGAAATGAATAGTAAACAGATGCTGAGTCGAAAATTGGTGGCCTGCTCCGAACTGCGTCTGAGGAAAAAAGAGGTCTGCATCTTTCCAGCCTCAGAGAATGGGGCCAGCTAGCAACACAGGATCCGAGTACCAGTCCTCGTCCATCGAGTAATCTAGAGACCCTGGGATTATGTTCGCCCTCCCTTTCACAGTTCTGAAACAAACACCCCAGGGGGCTGCCTCGTTATCTAGCGTTAGAAAAGGCTCGTAATGATGAAAGAATTTCTCGGCGGTAAAGTAAAACTTCGTCGTGGAACCAGCCTCGGAATTATCTTCGGAGCGGGAAATCTATTCATTGATTAGCTGAATCGAACTGCAAGTAAGTTGCATTATCCCACGAGGACTAGGTAGGGAACAGAGGATCTCAAGGAATTAAGGGTTGGATGGCCGATAGAAAGGAGGAATCAGCCCAGCAGAAATATGATGGAATGTAACTAAGAGCTTATCCTCGCCACACTTAAACTCTTCGACCAGTTCTAGAGTCAGCCGGCCACCGGGAGCATTAACGTCCTTTATGAAAAAAGAATCAGATTTAAAACCCAAATTCTTCATCATTGAGATAAGAACATCAACTTTGGAAGGAGAGGCCATAAAAAGAAACAAGAAGGAGAAAAGCAAGACTCGCCGGCGCCTGAAGTTGCAGAGATCAGAATGATTAAGGGTCTGAAAGGTGATAAAAGAGAAAAAAGAGTTGTCTTTAAGGGATAGTAGGCAGATTAAAACAAAGGGTACCACCAAGTAACACCTAAGAAGCGCTCGATCAGAAGATAAAATTTCAGGGTTTTCGGAAGAAGCAAAGCACCGGAGCTATGGAAGAAGAGTACGAAAAGGATAAAGTTTTTTAGAGGGAGAAAATAAAACTTAAATAGTAGAGGGAAACCGGCACTACCAGTTGGAAGGTCAAAAGGTAGTTAAAATCTCGGGAACATGCAGAACGTGTCATAAAACGTCACACCTGGCGACTAGTGGGGCAGGTGGCGAGAAGAGGACGTCGAAGAAGAAAATTCCTTCCCAAGCATCTTCGATACAAGGAAAGGAAAGAGGCAAATTGTAGAGGGAAAAACACCACGAGGACACGTGTCAATATTGCAACAAGGGAATCCTATAGGAGGTGGCACTCGAAATGTCTAAGAACTCGAAGAATAGTGCTTTGAAGAAGCAACCCAAAGACAGATGACGAAGGAGTATAATGCTCGGGATGTAAGAGGTTCTAGGGATAGTCAGCCAATGACAAAGATCCTCGAGAAGGCATTCCCGAAGACACCGACTTACTCGACAGGCTCTGACATCCCCACAATTGAGTAGTTTGTCCTATTAGCTGTAATCCAATTTCGACTCGGCCTATATAAGGCGAGCTCGAGGTCCATTGTAAGGGTTGGAATTTTGGTGTAATCTTAAGTCGTGAGAGTGAGATTAGGTTAGCATCTCCTCAAACCTTTAATCATCATTTCCATGTATTATTGTCCAGAGAAATCCAAGTTATTGTTATGATTAATTCGTTATCTTGTTATCGTTAGTCTTAATCAGCCTCGATATTGTTCTTACTTTCTTCGCAATAATGTCAACACCATAAAATGCAACTAAGACCTAAGTTTAGGCTAATAGATATAATGGCTGTCGAGTATAAAGTGTTTATGCAGATTTTATACTCACACACTCCTGACATGGGTGGTGATGTTGTAGTGTAGAGCCACGGTGACTCGGAGTCGTGGCCGTCTAAACTTTGGGGATCTTCCCCGATACCTGCTCAGACTCCTACGAGAAACCCATTAAATCTTCTGTCTCATTCTTTATTAGGCCTTCCTCTCTCCATGTTGCTTGCTAATCAATTGTTGTTTCATCTTGTATGTGACACAAGTACACAAGAAGAAGTGTGTGAGTGCTCCTAGAAAGAGGAAGACTGCTGAAGAAGGCTCCCTAACCTATTCCCCGAATTCGGTCGTGGCTGTGGATGAGGACAATGAGGAGAATGACGGTGTTGATGACGCTGGAACTTCATCTGATGGCGGTTCAGCTCTTGACAAGGTTATCTTGGGGATAGATGACGTTAACTACCCGGGGGCAGGCCTTTCTTTCGAGCCTAAAATGGTCTGTTGGTGGTTTCCTCGTGCCGACTCCTTATGCATATATTTACGAGAAGGTATGGAAAAGGTATGGTCATGTCTCTACCAACAAGCTAATGAAAGACACTCCCGTCATGGGGACCATGGTTTCCTTGCTCCTCCCTATGTTCAAGGAAATGGAAGAAGAAAAGTTGTACGATGTAACCTCCGGGATGATCCAACAGTGGGAATGTCGTTTTTTTCTCTTTGAAGCTTTGATGTGTAATGTGGGTTGGCTTCGTCAGAGGCTAGAGATCGTGAAGGTAGATCGTGCTGGGATGGTCTCTAGTGTCTTCCCTTGTTCGAAGGCCCTCCTCCGTGCTGAGAAGGAATTGGAAGAGTTGTCTGACAAGGCTGGTCGGATATTGAAGGTTATACGGGTTAAAGAGCAGGATTTGGTAGAGGAGTCTAACGAGGTTAATCAAGTGATTGAGAGCTTGAAGAAGAAGAACAATGTTTTACGCCAGAGGGTAGAGATGCTTTATAAGCGTGACTATTCTTTGTTGGACGGATTGTTTTAAAAGCTTGGTTTGACATTTTGGTGGTATTGAGAGAGGCTTAGGTTTGAGAGAAGTATATATTTTTTATCAGAACTCTGGTTTCTATTCAACGGAATGTATCAAATTTTGTTTTTCGAATAATTCAGTATTTTGCATTTTATCTAAAGATTTTTTTTTTCCATATCCTGACCTAAGTCCCCCAGGCTTCTCTGGGCTCGTCTGCATCTATGGATTGACCTTTGAACGCGACTCTGTTTGTCCATTGTCGTGAGACTGTGAGCGAGATGCCTTTGCTTGTATGACCCTCTGGCTGAGTGGTGTTGTGCTTTATTCCTTCTGCTGCTGTTGTGGTAGATGGTTCCGCCAACTCCCTAGGTGTTGTGAGCTTTTGTTTGTTGGCAATGGACGCTGCCAGGTTCTTGCATGCTTCCGCCAAGTTCTTGTAAAATGAAGCTTCATGATGTCAGGCTTGCACTAGTTCGTACGGTCCCACGAACTTCGCTTATCTTCCCTTGGGCGTCATGAGCTGGAAGGTTTCAATGCTCATGGTGTCATTTTTTATTATTATTCTTTTTTGGGGGCGCCATGTTCATGACGCCATGAACTTCCTATTTTTTTAGGGGCGCCATGAGCTGGGGCGCCATGGCTTCCCCCTATTTTTGTGTGGCCCGCTTCTTTAAGTGTAATACGCTTTCAACCATTCACCGTTGATAACAGTCCCCTCTGCTTTTCCATCCATGGTGACTATCTTGTAATATCCACTCGCAGATGCCTTAGAGATAATATACGGACCTTCCCAGTTTGGAGCAAATTTTGGCGTCGTGGCGTCTTGTTGGATGTGCTTTGCCGTCTTTAGTACCAAGTCCCCCACTTGAAAAGTTCTTGGCTTCACGGCTTTGTCGTATGCCCGCGAGAGCTTCTTCCGATACATTTCTACATGTTTCTCTGCTTTGGTTCGTCTTGAGTCGAGAGAATCTGGTTCTGGTATTCTTGAATCCGCTATTTCGGCTTCATTCCAATGAACACCACTTGCTGCTGCAATCCGAGCCGATGGTACTTTGATCTCTGCTGGTAATATGGCGTCAGCACCGTAGACTAGTGAATAAGGTTGTTGATGGTGGTTTTTGGCGAGGAGGTCGCAAGAGTAATTTTGCATCAATTTCTGGCAATCCTGGAATAGCTCGAGACAAGGTATGAATTTATTTTACAATAGGGATAAGATATTTGGTTACCATTAGCCATATTTTGATCTTTCTCGACCATAGCCTAGTAGCTTGGTTCATATCCCTAGCTTACACGTAAAATACCTATGCATGCGCTTGTGCCTGTGCGCGCGTTTTAGCTTATGCATGCGCCTGTGCCTGTGCACACGCCTTAGCTATGCGTGCATGTGTCTCGTCTAGCTCGCCATCCCCTTTGTTCCCTAACCTAAAAACATGCCCCTCTTGGCTTGCCTAGCTCACGCCCATGATGGGTGGCCCACGGCCATCCCATCCTTCCTTGCTCACGTCCCCTTGTTTGTGCTAAAAGATCTCTCTTGGCTCGCCTAGCTCAGGTCCATGGATGGGTGGCCCATCCTACTATAGCCCACGGCCATTCCTTGATTTTCCCTAGCTAGAATATCTCCCTCCTAGCCTTGGTCTTGCTCACGCCATCCCTAGCTCACTTCACGGTCTTACTCACGGCCATGCTTAGCCAAATTCGTGGGGGCCCTATGGCCGTCCCTAGCTTAGTTCGTGGGGGCCTCACAGCCATCCCTAGCCGATATTGTGGAGGCCTCACGACCATGCCTAGTTTAATTCATCGAGGCCTCACGGCCATACTTAGCTTAATTCGCGGAGGCCTTATGGCCATCCCTAGCTCACGCTCATGGAGGCCCACGGCCATCCCTTGCCTTCCTAGAGCTAAAATATCTCCTTCCCTAGCTTGGTCTCGGTCGTGGCTCATGCCACGGCCCTACACTCTTGGGCCTTTAGCCGTGATCCATATCTTGGCCCACTTTTATCACTCACCATAGATTGAGGGTCCCACTTATTCATTCTTGAGTTGCCTCTACTTATGTATCCCGCTGATCCAAGTCCTAGATGATTACTGGCTTTATTGAATCCATGGTATTCTAGTCTCCTAATCAAATTCGGAAATCTGGCAGATTACGAATTGCCTCAAAGGACGATTTTTACAGCCCAATCCGTGAATAATTAGGAGAAGCTTCCTTCACGAAAGTTTCTCCTCTGTGAGTTCCCCATAACATACTAAAATTTCGTGATTTTAGCGAATATAGGCTGGCCTGGGTGATTTTTGGAATGGATAACATGCAAACTGTCCAGAAATCTGAATATGACGTAATGTTATGGTCCATCCTCATACATCCTATATCTAACTTTCTAATAAGATTATTATGCTATGCAACATAGCTTATTATCATTCATGTGGCCTATCTTTAGGTCTTGAATTGGAAATACTCATGCATTCTTGGTTGAAGCTACGCTATGTTAGCATCACTCGTCTGTTTTCCTGATTACAGACTTGCTTCTATAATCAGTGCTACAATTCTTAATCATGGCTCATGGCTATGACTTATATTATTTTGGACATTCATATGTCTCTATTATTCAGGGAATTGGTGCATTACATGCCACAAGCCAATTTCTCATATTTATGGCAAATTGAAAGTCGTATATACTTGACTATTGCCACAGAGAGTTGCTGAAATCCTCTCAGTCTAAATGGCGATTGCATAGCTCAATCCTTAGACTTCTCTCATTGGTTTAAATGGTTATTGCCCGGCTCAATCCTTAGATCAAACTTAAAAGAGATACACAAGCTTATCGCTTAAATCTCAATTTTTATGCAAAGTCCTGAGTTTACCAGTAATTGGTACGACTTTGCACTTAGTCATCTTTGACTTAACAATATTCAATACTTAACAAATCTTACGAGAATCAAGTAAGTTACATGGGGGGATATTCTTTAGGGTTTTGGTTTGGCGGTCTACGGCACGTGTGATTGCAACGGCTCAATCACTCAACGGGAAAGAAACTAAGTCGTGTGATCGTTGCTGAAAAGAGGGGATGAGAAAGTGGGCTGTTATTCTTCCCTAATATTAGGCGCAAGACTTTCCCCACTTACTCCACACTCCCACTCTTCCACTTCTTCCACTTCTTACGAGATCAGTTGGAATTCTATTGCTATAAATAGGTCACTCGACCAGTTTGGAAAGACAGTTCAACAAGAACAGACAAATTCAACAAGAACAGACAAGTTCAACAAGTTCAATTCAGTGCAAGTATAATCAATCTATCTCATCGATAATTGATTAACTCTTCTCATTCAGCATTAAATATCTAGTGAAAACTGAATATCCATTTCTTTTAGCAATTTTAATCACAACATCACAGAAATCATAGCAATTCTCTGATCTCATCTATCTCTGCTTCCCTCCCTAAACCAACCCTATTTCCTCTTCTTGTAACTGAAGCAATACTCGAACGGCCATTTCTTGGTTTAGGCGAGTCTTGTTCGATCTTGACCTCTCGAATACCATTACAACTTCATATTACATCATCACACTTCACACTTTACCCCTCAAATTCTCTTTATTGTTTTACACCTAAAACAAAGGTGAAGTCCTGGTAGAACTTCGTGGAGAAATTCTATAGGCCCATAGCGCCATAGGTAACTGTTCGTGCCACGATATCGAGTTATCATGTACAGTTCTCCTGATGATCCGGATCAACGTCTTATTGATACTCTCTGCTTGCCCGTTCCCTTGAGGGTAGTATGGAGTGGAACAAATGTACTAGATCTCGTACCGTCGAAGTAACTTTGCTACATATTTGTTAACAAGCGGTGTTCCGTTGTCAGTAATGATATGTTTAGGAATCCCAAACCTGCAAATGATGTATTCCTTGATGAATGCTGCGATTGTGACGCCGGTTGTGCTTTTCAGAGGTATCACTTCTCCCCATTTACTGAAGTACTCTGTCGCAGTGATGATATACTCATGGTTCTTCGAGGAAGGTGGGTTGATCTTCCCAATGAGATCAAGCCCCCAGCTGTAGAATGGCCAAGGGCTATTGATTGACCGTAGAGGTAGGCACGAAGTGTGGATGAGGTTCCGTAAGCCTGGCATTTGTGACACTTATGTACGAACGATGCGGCGTCATCCTCCATGGTTGGCCAGTATACCTTTCATGAACATGTAGGAACAACTTTCTCTTCCCTTGATGTTCAGTTCCGTGAGCTTCTTTCAGGACTATAGGGATTTCTTCATCGATAGACAGCGAAGTAGACTTCCCCCATAACTCTTGCGGTATAGTACTCCTTCGTGGTAGACGAAACTCCTAGTCCTCCTAATTAAGCGACTGGCAATGTGTTGGTTTGTTGGTAGGGCCTTCTCGCTGAGGTACTTGATGAAAGGCTCCCTCCAATCTTCAGCAGGGTGACAAGCTAGGGCTTCAGATTGATGCGGAGGAGTTTGGCAGTTGGAGCACATTTCTTGTAGAGCTCGAGATTGAGCTTCCATCATCGGCCAGTAGTATCCAAGTCTTTGGAGTCGTCGGTATAAGGTCACGACGAGTGTAACGACCCGTCCCTCCACCGATACTGTCCCCACTTAACCACTGCGGTCGTCCGGCAGTGTGGGGTTTTAAACGGGCACCGCTGCGGTCATCCAGCAGCGACTTCCCGGAAGGTCACCCATCTCTAGACTACTCCCGCCCGAGCACGCTTAACTGCAGAGTTTTTCCAACTACTGAGTTAATTATGCTTGAAAAGGCCTCGGTGTTAGGAAAGGACAAACCATTACTTATATTCCATCGTGTTAGGACATTGTCCGGTCAAACCCACTAGCGTTGGTATGTCAAGCTAGTTGTCAGTTTTAGGTGCCAAAACTCAATTCTTGATTTAGCCTACTAGAGTTTAGATTTCGTAATTGGGATATAGACAAAGTAGTAGAGACCTTGAAGACGAAGACTGTGAAGACAAAGAAGACATCAATTATTCTTCATCAATAAAAGGTTAGTAGGAGTTATGACTTTATGGAAATTCTTCTATTCT
>JAJJMA010206361.1:0-10201 GCA_023529015.1 Papaver nudicaule | reverse complement strand
TGGTGAAGTCGATCTTAATTGATAATATATCACACAGTTTACTTATCTCTTCTTAATAGCTCAATAAGATATTTAGTTGTTCACTCTTGTGTTGAGACCATATATTTGAAGTAGTTATCAACTACCAAACTATTTGGTGATAAACTCTAAACGGTTTCCATGTGTGATTAAACTGTCATTACTTTAAGTGCAAGCTAAGTAACGAGTTCGTTTACACGGTCACGACCTAACTTGTAGTATGAGGAATCTATTGATTTATTCCTAATCAACCTATCTTATTGAATGTTATAAATAAAGGACATGTAGAACGGAAACCACAAGCATCAAGCATTCGTAAGAAACCTCTGTGGAATTCTACGAAAACTCTTTACACTTCGTGTAAGCTTATTGTGGAGAGTCGTCCTCTATAGGTATATACGACTATAAAAAAAACTCCACTTGAGATTATTCAAGCACAAATAACAGATATTTTACTTTGTGGTATTTATCAAAGTAACCTTGGTAGGTTAATTCGTTCTTGTCTATTATACGATCCTTCTCTTATGTAATAAGGCCATTCAAGAACAAACAATCAACTACAAGGTTGATAGATCGTATGGCTGCACTCGGTGTTATAAGACCTAGTTGTTCCATTGGTATAAGAATTAGGGTTATAGTTCTTCATTTTTGAGGTAGAGGCGAGTTAAGGATCGTTTAGTTAGGTTTACGTGACTCGTAAATAGATTTCCGTATTACCTTGATCATATCTAAAGGAAACCACTTTCAAGTGTTAATCTGTTGGAGGATAGATCAGACACTAGTATTCTCTGTTGACAGGCGGATCGGGTATTAAAGCCTTTAACAGCGACTAAAGCAACTCCTAGGCCTGTAAAGGACGTCATCTAGGGATATCAAGTGCGTAGGGTCTTGCGATATCCAAAAGACGTAAGGACTGTGACAATAAATGAATCTTTTGAAGAGCTTGATTTAGTCTCAACTACATCCTCGTCTGAAGTTTGATAATAGTCTAGTGTTTGTAACGGCTTAATGCTACATGGTGTTCAAATGAACTAGGTCCGTGGTTTTAGATTGCGGTTTCCTCATTAACGAATTTTTGGTGTCTATGTCGGTTTACTTTCCGCATTATAATCTCTGATTTATTATAATAAAGCAAACACAAGTTGTAGGTTATTAACTTGATGTAAATTCCTTATCCTGGACAAGGATTAATAAAGAATTGTCTTTGTTGGAATTGATCTTTATGAACCAACTCGAGTTCAACACTTGGATATTTATTTTTGAGATCGTCCAAATGTTAGTCACTGGATATTGATTTTTGAAATCGTCATTTGACTTTTTCATCAGGTTCACGAACTAAAAAGTTGGTTGTGTATTTGGGTACCCCCGCTTTTTCAGTTCGTATCAGAGCGGAAAAACACATATAAGGCATAATTGTATTTGTTTATTCGGTCTGTGAACTTGCATACAAATGGTTGGGTCAAGCTTCAACTATTCAAAGTGCTTAGGATTTTCTTTCTCAAAGAAATCCCCGTAACTTGCTTCATGTGATTCTGTTGGGAACACCTCTATTCTGCAATAGTCCAAAGGAGATTTTGGTATGCTCTTGAACAATTTTAAAAATAACCAAAATGACCCTCCACTCGGAAGTCTTACAATTGAACAACCATAGGAATTTATATCTCTGGGGAAAAAATATGTCCAATGTCTAAGTAACCTCAGTGATGCACTCAATCGTGAATGCTCGTTGTCTGAACTCCTACAACCGAAAATCCAAAAATTGTCACAAAACATGTGTCAATCCTCTCGACAAACAAACTCCTGTGTACGACAAGACTCTTACGGTAAAAATCATTATGATTTCTTACATACTAAGATATTGGAAGAATATGAATTATGCAAATCAGACTTCCTCTCAGGATGTGATGACTTGTGTATCTCCAAAGGGTCACACGCAGTTGTTTCTGGTCAAAAGAATCTCACATCTTACCAGAAACGAGTGGACAAAGGTTCACTACCTCTTGACAATTGCCTTAATCGGGAAAGTGTTCAAGAAAACTACAGAAGACATCCTTGGAAACCCATGAAAAGTTATAACAAGGAAAAAATACTTGTTAAAAGTGAGTCTATGACTCACACTCACAATCTATAACAATATTATGAGTGGTGCCTCCTCATCAACTGGACCAAAAAGGGGTTGAGGAAAGCATTTGACACATGGGGTTTTCATAAAAAAAAAGAATGCGTCTTCTGGTTGACTTTTTCTAGAGGAAGATCAACATTAATAAAGGGGGATTGAGTTCGTGAACCGACTGGGCGACTCACTATTTAAAAAGATACTAAAACTCCCCAGTGTCTATATCTATTTACTTATCTTCCAAGATACAATGAGTATATTTTCAGGATTCATCATCCTTCATCACCCAAAATGTCTCGTAACCCTAGATACCATGATGAGTCAGAGAACCGAATTTGTTTTACCGCAAGTGCACAGTGTCAATATTGTAGACAATAACAATTGTGATTCATTCCACGAGGAGTGTTAAATACGACTTTCAATTAATACTAACGACTATCTAATCAATTTCAATTCGTGGGAAATATTTCTGATTTTCAAACTAAGGAAACAAAACAAATTGAATGAATCAAAGCGAGTAATTAAGGTTGTGGAGGTGCTAAGGCTACGGAAATCCCTTGTAGGTTAGGAAAGAAACAAACTTTAGTATGACTTTTTAACAACAAAACTATTTTTCCCTTTTGACTTTTGAAGACAGACTTTTACTTTTAATTGCCAAACATGCCGTTGGTATATATATATATATATTATACTAAAATGAATTTCATTGAATTAGACTGAAAAATTGTTATCTCTAGCCAACATAGTACTGACTTGAGAGGTGAAGTTTGAACTGGAAATGAAAGAAACTCTATACTCCCTAACTAACTTAGAGACTACATCTGCCACTTGATTGTCATCTCTTGACACATTAACAAACTGACAATTAGTGAAACTAGAAGATAAGTGCTTTATTTCAGCAACGAGATTACTGTTGTTCCAATGAACAAGAGAATCTGTACCTATGACTGACTCAATTACAAACTTGGCATCCGCTTTAATAATGATGTTGCAAAGCTTTAATTCCTTGGCCCAGCTTAGTGCCTCCCTGATCGCCATGCATTCACCCTCTTCCGGACTTATTCCTCCATGCTTGTATGTTCCCCTAATTCCTTCACACAGACCTGCACAACACCACATCACAATACCAGTACCAACTTCATTAGTAACATCATCAAATGAAGCATCCACATTGAACTTTATAACGCCTGTTGGTGGTGGTTTCCAGTTGGACCTAACATATGCAGATGCAGGAGATGACTGAATTACAATACCACTAGACAACTCAAGATTATTTAATTGGGATAGATAATAATGTATTCTATGTGCAGAGTTGTAAGGGTTTAGAGAAGTCCCCTGATGGACTGATTCACACTTATCTTTCCATATAACCCATGAAGTTATCATTAGAGTAGATAGTAATTTCTCATCACCAAAAATGGCCATATCAGAGAACCAAGAAGTAGTCCATTGTGAGAATGAATTACAGTTAGCCCTGACTCCATCTATGTTAATGCCTACACCCCTCCAAACAGCTCTTGCATGTTTACACTCCATCAAAAGGTGAACCATAGTTTCCTCATACTGTTCACAAGCACCACAAATTGTATCAATATTATCTTTATATTGTGCTAGCTTACATCTAGTTGGATGTATCTCTCTAATACTTTTCCATATGAAGACCTTGATTCTATGAGCAATTTTATGTCCCCATAATTTCTTCCAAATATCAGGTTCTATTGTTCTTCCTTGAACCACCACCTTGGTTGTATTATGAGAGATTTTCTTGTAAGTACTCTTGACGGAGAATTTCCATCTCTAGCTGGCATCCATAACATTGCATCCTCCTTGTTTAAATGAATGTACATATTCAGTATTTTGCTGCTTGTAGGACCATCAAACAATTGCCTGAGAAGAAAGACATTCCAAGTACTTGAATTTGGGAGAAGTAGATCTGCAACATGAGTGACCTGTTGAAATGAATGACCAGTTTGGATTGGTGGTTGATATACACCTGGTATCCATCTATCCAGCCATACTTTAGTCTTCTTTCCATTGTTAACTTCCATGAAATAGTTGTCTTGCACCATTTTGAGACCCTTCTCAATTCCATTCCACACCTAAGAGATGTTTGTCTTGAACTGAGTTTTGTGAATTAAGTCATCTTCCAAGAAGTATTTTGATTTAAGCACTTTAACCCACAACTGATCTGGTTCAGTGCAAATCCTTCATGCCAATTTTGTAAGAAGTGCCAAATTTAGTTGTTCTAAATCTCTGAAAGCCAATCCTCCCATATTTTTTGGTCTACATTGTTTATGCCAACCAAGCATGATATCACCTCTATTTGACTTGTAACCCCAAAAGAATTTCCTTTGTCTTGAGTTCGACTGTTTAAGCAGTCCCTAGGTAATAAGAAGGTGCCCATTTGGTACATAGGAACAGTGTTAAGGCTGTTATCTATGGAGAGAAAGGAGGGAATGATGTGACTGAAAACCGTCGTCTATTCCCTCCTCTCTCTCCTCTTCCCTCACACACGCTGCGAATCCGCAGTTGCCCTCCCAGAACTGGGAGGAAAGCGATACATTTTGTATCGCTCAGAAAGCGATGGAATCTCCCTCGCTTTCACTTTAGCGAGATACTTTATCTCGCTTTCCAGAAAGCGAGGTATTTTCCATCGCTTTCAGTTTGACCTTTTTTAATTTACACCCTGGTTACACCGGCTAGCGTTGTCATACGTTTGTTGTTACACTCCGCTTACACTCCCGATTCCGGCCTTTTGAATAACATTTACCCACTCAGATTTTTCCTGTATACAACCCTGTATAACCTTGAGACGCACTCGGAATTTTTTGGGGGGTTAAGGATTATGTACATTAGGAAGAGTTCGTTTGTGGAAACACTTGTTTTTTATTACATAACATAAGCGGCTTACACAATGGATAAGGTCGAATACATAAAGTTTACAATCTATAATGGAGGATTAATATGGCACCTATGGATCCGACATACCATTGCACTTACAACTACGATTGAAAGGAAAAAAAGCTTAAAACCACTATAAGGAGGGGTTGCCGGATAAAACGAACGGCAAGCGGGTTAATTCCAAATCTCCTCCGGGTTCATTCTAGGCAATTGGTTCTTCCAGAGATTGAAAACATCGTTGAACCTCCAGCCTCTTGGCGGGGGACCGGTCTCATAATCCCTGTGACCTTCACGATACTTGAGTGCGGAAAAAAATAACCAGTGGTTAGTAAATTGATAACAAGAACATGGAGATAAGAAACATTGAGTATGAATCCGAATGATAAAGCTTAAAGATGAAGCATACATAACACGTTATTTATCAGTCTAAATATGAAAAACATGGAGATAAGAAACATTAATTTCATTATAAACAGGTTTGATATACTTAATGTGTTGAGAGAAACCTGAGAAAGGGATGGATGAGAGTGTATTGTACTGGTACTGGATGAGAAAAGAATGGATGAAAGTGTATCGTACTGGATGAGAAAGGGATGGATGATAGTGTATTGTACCGGATGAGAAAGGAATGGTTGGGGTGCACACAAAGGTGGGTTTATATAGAAAAATGAAAGCGAGGAAGGGTATATCGCTTTGACTGTTTTGACCGGTCAAGCGAGATAGTTTGTATCGCTCCTTGGAAGCGATAAAGTTTATCTCGCTGAGCGAGATAGCTTCCCTCGCTTCAGTGGTGCCTCCATAGCCAACAGGCGGGTGGGAGGGGCACTGGGGAAACACTGTTGACTTTATTTTCCCCCCCTCCATAGATAACAGCCTAAGAACATTCTTGACCATTGTGGATCTGTCTGCTTGAGTGAGAGTTTGAGAAGTCCAAGCTGTCATTCTTGAATCAAAATTATCCTTTATAGCTGCAAATGCTTCATGTTTGTTGTGACCAATTATAAGTGGAGAGCCTAAATACTTCTCCTTAGTTGACATGATTCTGACTCCAAGAATTTATTTGAGAGCTTCAGCACATTCTGGGTCAGTATTCTTACTAAAATGAATTGAAAATTTGTCAAAATTAAGGACTTGACCAGATTGATCACTGAACTCCTGAAGTATAGAGAGCAAATTGAAAACTGAAGAAAGGTTTGCTTGAGTGAAAATCAAGCAGTCATCTGCAAATAGAAAATGATTTATGGCTGGTGAATTACCTGCCACTTTAATTCCTGGAACTGAGTTATCTGACATGGCTTGTGATAGCTGTCTTGAAAGTTACTCCATGGCAAGGATGAAAAGATAAGGTGAAAGAGGATCACCTTGTCTCAATCCTCTTGTAGGATGAAACTCTTCACAGGGAGAACCATTGAGAACCACTGAGAGAGATGTGGTACTTATACACTGTGACACTAGTTCACACCATTCATCACTGAACCCAAAAGATTTAAGAACTTTGATGAGAAAGCTCCACTCCAATCTGTCAAAAGCCTTTGACATATCAAGTTTAAGTGCCATCCACCATATCTGACCCCTTTTAGTCTTCATTGAGTGTATGATTTCTTGGGCAATAACAGTATTATCACTAATGAGTCTACCTGAAACATATGAAGCCTGGTATGGTGAGATCATGTCATTCATTAAAACCTTCATTCTGTTGACTAGTATTTTTGAGATGATCTTGTAAGAGGTGTTGCATAGACCAATTGGTCTATAATCAGCAGCAGTAATAGCCTTCTTTTTCTTGGGGATTAAAGAAATGAATGTTTTGTTGACTTCTTTAAGCATAAATCTTGACTCAAAGAATCTTTTAACCATCCGACATACATCATCTCCCACAACAGTCCATTGACTCTTGTAAAACCCAGCTTGAAATCCTTCTGGTCCAGGTGAGCTCCAACTTTCCATTCTTTTAAGAACTGCTAGCACTTCTTGATTATCTGGAATTCTTAGTAACTCTCTGTTGTTATCCTCAGAAATCACTTTGGGAAGAAGATAATATAAAGCATCTTCAATTACAGGATTAGATGTAGTACTGATGTTCTGAAAATGAGAAGTTAAATACTTACCAATTTCGTTTATGTCATGCAGCCAAGTACCATTTGAGTCAACAATTGAATCAATATTGTTTCTGGCTCTTTTCCTGTTAACTTTGGTATGGAAATATTTTGTGTTGTAATCCATTTCCTTCATGAGTTTATCTCCAGATTTTTTCTTGTGAAAGTCATCTTTCCTCTTATGCTACTTATTGAGATCATCATTGATAAGTGTACTTGAGCATGAATTGAATCAGAATGAGGTAAAACTTGTAATTCGGTGAGCTTATCTTGAAGCAAGTCAACCTTCTTATTTATGTTGCAAAAATGTTCTTTGTTCCGCCATGACAAAACTTTCCTTACCTGCTGCAATCTTCTCATCAATTGAAAAGCTGGAGAACCAGCAACTTCTAGTTCCCATGTTTTAGCAATTTCAAGTGCAAATGTTTCATCTGACAACCATGTTAGAAATAACTTGAAGGGAATCCAATGCTTCTGTTGAGTAGAGTCAGTGTTCAATAAAATAGGACTATGATCACTTCCTACCTGGTTCAAGTGAAACAATTTAGAACTAGGGAAATGGACATTCCAATCACTATTGCCTAAAGCCATATCAATCCTAGATCTTCTAGTGCCTGTACCTAGATTATTAGTGGTCCATGTATAGTCCTTACCTACATATCCAATATCATCTAAGCCAAAATCAGTTACTAGTGAATTAACCCACCCATCTGTAGAAGATGAAGAACTAGTATTTTGATCCAGTAAGTGAAAGTTTATAGTACTATCCAAGGCTGATTTATTTCATTAGCAATTTCCTTAATATATGACCACTGATTATTTTTCTTATGATAATTAGAGTAACCATACAACATGATAATAAGAATTCAGGTTTACTCATATCATATTGTATAAGTACATGAAACATGTTATCAGAAGCACCCATCACTTCACATATAAAGCCATTCTTCCACATAAGAACTAGACCACCTGACAGACCAACTGGCTCAATATAAGCATGGTTAGGATATTGCAATGAGGAAAGGAGTGGTTTAAGTTTATGCTCTGGAAGCTTAGTTTCACTCAAGAAAATCATATCAGGGTCTTGAATTCTTATTAGATCCTGTAAATGATTTCTGGTTGTTTTAGATTTAAAACCTTGGACATTCCAAGAAAGAATCTTCATAATTTCAGGGCACAAAATGAAATGCAGATAAACAATTGATGATGCAAAATGAGGATATTTATCAAAAATTATACTAAACTTGATGAAAACTAGGCTTGACACATTCACAGAACTATTAAACAAGTGAGAGTGTGGCAAATAAAAACAGATTAAACTTTTGAAATTATTTTTAGAAATTACCTTAATTTCCCCTGCTACCTCATCAGAATGCTTAGACTGATCAACAAATTGATTATTTCCCATTATGGACATATGCATTGGTGTTGCATCCCTTTGGAAATCATCATCAAATTGTGGAGTGGTTGTTTGTGAATGTGTAGAAACTGGTATTGAAGAATTCCTCTGCCTTTCCTAGCCTAGCATTATCAGGTTCTCCTATCTTTTCTTCACTGATTATAAGAGAAGTATTGCTAGTCATAGTAATGCCTGGAATGACTTGGCCATCTTTTGGAGGGATAAAAACAGGTGACCTACCACTTCTCCTTTCTGAATATTTAGAGACTGGAATGCAGCTTCTTTGTGGCCTTTGTACCACTTTCTGAGCAATGGTCATGTGCTTAAGAAGTAATGGTTTGTCATGAGTCTCCTTAAGTTGTTCTGCCATTTTCTTACATTTGTTCCTGCTATGATTGATGGTATAACACTCTTTACAGACTTTGTTGGGTTGCTGCTCATAGAAAAACTTGAGCCACCTAGTAATGCCTACAACAGTTGGTACCAAAACACCTCTTCGCAGAGACTCATTTAAGCTTAGTAAGACACAAACTTTAAAATACTCTCCAGTAGGAGGGAGTCCTTCTTTTGGTTTAATTGCCATCACAATCCCCATAGCTTGTCCTATCTCCTCCACTACGTTTTGATTCGTATGCTCTGGAAGCATGAGTTTGATCTGGATCCAAAAACAGTGTTTCTCCCATTCCAGTTCTTGGTATATAACTGAAGGTGCATAATCATTAACAGCCAGCATATGACCATTTACATTCCATGGTCTTTCCTCAAAAACTTTGTCTAGTTGTTCCCATTTCTTAAAGGTAAAGATCATTATATTTGGATCTACTTCCATAACCTGCACAACTTCTTCTTCTGGAATGAAAGACCAAGTGAGCTTAATGTAGTCCTCAACCATTTTGGCAGTAAGTCTTCCTTCAATGAAAATCCTTTCTATAAGGGTGATATCCATGCCTTCTGCTACTTGAGAACCCTCCAATGGTACAATGATGAACTCCTTAAGTTTTGTAGTAATTTCACTGATTGTTTTAGGTTGATTCTTTGTTATGTCACTGGTGTTGCTACTGGAAGCCATTGAAAGAATAGTTTTGCTATGCTCAATTGATTGGGTGCGGCTTAAATGATAAATATTAGGGTTTATGGGTTTATGAGAGTTATCTCTATATAACCGATATGACTTATTTTCCGGGCAATATTGTAGGGATAGACTCAGGTTTATGCTATTTTCAGGCAAGGATAATGGGTAGAAATAACCAGCCATATAAGGAAATGGTTTAATGGGTTGATGGTGTAACGGTTTTTCAAACTGCGGCACATACGCATATCACGTTCTGTGTTATGAAACTGTAACTGGTACTGAGTTGAGAAATTTGGTGAGAATACCGATTCATGATGAAGAAGATAGTTTGATTTGATAATTTCCAATGGATGCTCTGCTTCCAAAAGCATTGCACCAACAAAAGCCAAAACTGTGACCACAAATAGTTTTAGGACCAAAGCCATAATAATTCTAAGCATTTTGATTCAAAACAGAAAGGTTAGTCAAACATTGGCTAGAACATAAAACAACAATGTAATGAAACCAATATTTTTAGGATAGACTAAGTAAAGAAATACCAAAATTCTGCTAAGAGCAAGGGCTATGGATAGAGTGCTTTTGCACTCTATCACTTTCAT
>JAJJMA010206333.1:0-10877 GCA_023529015.1 Papaver nudicaule | reverse complement strand
TTACACAATCACAAGAAAGGTAACAGCTCTATGCATGACTATTTTTCGGCAGCTAAAAAGATTTTTGATGCTCTTGCAGCCTCTGGTAATCCTCTTAGTGAAGAAGACATGCAGCAGTCCATCCTGAATGGACTTGATCATGGTTATGATGCAATTGTGACATCTCTAAGCACAATTGAAACCATGGACATGGACACATTCTTTGCACATCTCCTGAATTATGACATGAGGCTAGGACAGCAACTTGCACTTGTTCAACAGCCATTAGCTAATGTGGCTATGAGTTCTTCCTCTAGGCCTTTTCAAAGACCAGATCAGAGAAGGAACATGAACCAGCAAAATAACAGGCAGCCACAACAACAAAGGCTGAACAACAATCAAGCACCAGTTCAACAAACTGATCAAGGAGAAGGTCCATGTCAGATCTGCACTCGCATGAACCATGATGCACTTCACTGTTGGTTCAGGTTCAAGAAGAATTTTGTGCCAAGAAAGCCTAGACAACCAGCTGCTTATATTGCTTTCCCAGGAGAAGGAAGTGGTGATCAATGGGTCACGGATACTGGTGCTACTCATCATCTGACTGCAAATCTGAACAATCTCCAGATTCAGCATGAATATGCAGGCACTGAGCAGGTCCAAGTCGGCAATGGTAATACGTTGAATATTAAAAGTGTTGGTAATGCAACTTTTAACCACAATAACCGTTCCTTTCAGCTTACCAACATATACCATGTCCCTGAGATAAAAGCTAATCTGTTATCAGTTAGAAAATTTTGCAAAGATAACAATGTATTCTTTGAGTTTCACAGTGATTTCTTTGTTGTGAAGGATATCCACACGAAAGCACCACTGTTGCGCGGCAGGATTAGAAATGGGCTCTACAAACTTGATGGAGTCCGAGAGATAAATCTACCAAAACCATCTGCATTTGTGTCTGCATCACTTCCATTGTGGCATCAGCGTCTTGGTCATCCTATGCTAAAGACTGTTCACAAAGTTATTCATAGTAATTCCCTTCCAGTTTTGAATAAGCATTTTGAGTTCTGTCACTCTTGTCATCTAAGCAAGAGCAAGAAACTCCCCTTTTCTCTTAGTGCAACTGTTATTGACAAGCCGTTAAGCTTGATTGTTTCTGATCTTTGGGTTTCACCAGTTTTATCAACAAATGGATTTCGTTATTACATTTTGTTTCTTGATGTCTTCTCGCACTACACTTGGATATACCCACTTGCACGTAAATCAGATGCTTTTCATGTCTTCACTCAGTTCAAAAAGATGGTAGAAAATCAAACTGATACAAAAATCAAAGTTTTTCAGTCAGATAATGGTGGTGAATATCAGAAATTCACTGCCTTCCTAAATGAGTCAGGTGTAATTCATAGGTTTTCGTGTCCTCATACCTCAGCTCAAAATGGTTTAGCAGAAAGACGAATCAGGCACATCACAGAGTCTGGTTTGTCTCTTTTATTTCAAGCTTCCATGCCTAAATCCTACTGGTCTTATGCATTTCAAACAGCATGCTATCTGATCAACAGACTTCCAGCTTCTCAATCTGAAAATAAAACTCCATTGGAATTGCTGTTCCATAAAACACCTGATTATAGCTTCCTCAAAGTATTTGGATGTTTGTGCTACCCATGTCTTCGTCCATATGCACCTTACAAGCTTGAGCCAAGATCATTACCTTGTGCATTTATAGGATACAGTACTGCACACAAAGGTTACTTGTGTCTTCACCAACCTACCAATAGAATCTATATCTCTCGGCACGTCAGGTTTGTAGAATCAAGCTTCCCATTCGATGCCAAGCAACAGGTAAACTCCCAAATCCTTACTCAACCTTCCATTTCCACTAAACTTCTATCCTCATCTGCTTTCTCTAGACCTCAGTTAACTACTATGCAGCAAGAAAATTTACAAGTTCAGACCACTGAGGTTGCAGCTGAAAATTCAATGTCAACAGCCGTCACAGAATCTGCTTCACCCTCTATTAGTAATATACATCCAAATGATGTATCTACTACAGATACAGCAGCAACAACTGGTGATGCAAACACTATTGTTAACCCACCTACACCACAAGAAACAGTTGTAGCACCACAACACTCCATGACAACACGTGCTAAGGATGGTATACGTAAACCAGTGAAGAAGATGAACTTGATGGCAACTAAACATCCATTGGTATCTGATGAGTTTGCTGAACCAGCTAATTTTACTGAAGCTTCTAGAGATCCCAAGTGGAGGCCTCCAATGGATGCAGAAATCAATGCACACATGCGTAATGGAACTTGGGTTTTGGTTCCTTATGTGCAAGGGATGAATGTAATTGGATGTAAATGGGTCTACAGAGTTAAACAAACCTCAGATGGCAAAATGGATAGAAGGAAAGCTCGTTTGGTGGCTAAGGGCTTTAATCAACGTGAAGGTGATGATTACGGAGAAACATTCTCTCCAGTGGTAAAACCTAGCACTATCAGGTTGGTACTATCGATTGCCACATCTAATAATTGGAGCATGAAGCAGCTGGATGTCCAGAACGCATTTCTTCATGGTGTTTTAGAAGAAGAAGTCTATATGAAACAGCCGGCAGGTTATGTAGATGAAAACAATCCAACACACGTCTGCAAGCTTCAAAAGTCTATCTACGGCTTAAAACAAGCTCCACGTACATGGTATGCCAAACTCAGCTCACATTTGCTTGATTTGGGTTTTACAGGCTCTATTGCAGATAGCTCTCTCTTTGTGCGACAGTCAAAGGAAGGAGTTACATATGTTCTTGTGTACGTCGATGACATCATCATTACTGGCTCAAATTCAACTCTAATTGCTCAACTCATCAGTGATTTGAGCTCGGCCTTTGCAGTACGAGATGTTGTTGATCTTCACTATTTCTTGGGTATTTCAGTTATCAGGAAAGGAAGCTCATTAATCCTCAGTCAAAGTAAATACATCACTGATTTGCTAAAAATGACCAATATGGATGGAGCTAAGCCGGTGTGTACTCCTCTTGCAGCCAATGTGAAGATACAAAGGGTTGGAACCAGAAAATTTGATGATCCTACTCTCTATAGAAGTGTTGTAGGTGCACTTCAATATCTGCATTTAACACGGCCTGATATAGCAGTTGCAGTCAACAAAGTTTGCCAGTATATGCATGAACCGTATGAGGAACATTGGGAGCTTGTAAAAAGAATTTTGCGTTATCTGAAGCACACGGTACACTATGGATTGACAATCAACAGTTCACCAGATATGTCTCTTCACGCATACTCTGATTCAGATTGGGCAGGGAGTCTTGATGATAGAAGATCGACGAGTGGATATTGCATCTACTTTGGTGGCAATCTTGTCTCGTGGAGTGCAAGGAAGCAAAGAACTGTATCTAAGTCTAGCACAGAGGCGGAATATCGTGGCATTGCAATTGCCACTTCAGAGTTAATTTGGCTTCAGTCTTTGCTTAAGGAATTGGGTATCACTGTCTCACCACCATCGTTATGGTGTGACAATTTGGGAGCTACATATCTTACAGTCAACCCTGTCTTTCATGCACGAACAAAACACATCGAAATCGACTACCACTTTGTCCGAGAGAGAGTGGCACACAAACAACTCAACGTGCAGTTCATCTCTACGAAAGACATGCTAGCAGACATCTTTACGAAAGGGTTGTGTGCTCCCAGATTCTCTTATTTACGAGACAAGTTGACCATTCGCAACTCATGCTCAACTTGAGGCGTAATGTTAAGGATACAGCTACCAAGCCTATGTCAATGGCGTAATTGTAGCTGATCCTTGAATAATACAGCTGCCAAGATTCAGTCACTGCCATGCCTTAGTCATTGGCTTAATTGTCGCATATTTTTGTTATTCTCTTAAATGTAAAAACTTGATTGTATCTCTGTAACCCTAGCAAAGGAAACCATATATATACGTAATGAAATAGCTCCACAAAATTGTGGAAGATTAAATCTCATTTTCTCTCTTTAACTATTATGTACTTTGCAGAGACTGTGGCAGTCATATTGTTGCTCTGGCTAGATAGATGAGAGAAAGGAAAATGCAGGGACAGAGCTAGAAATATTTTCTTAGAGGGGTTAAACTACAATTATAACATTATAGGGGGAGTTTATTACTAGATTTTTCTCTAAATATCTAAATAGAAAATTAAAGAATGTTTATAGAATGGGAAAATTATTCTAAGGTCCAACCTATGGGTTACCCATAATAGTAAGCCCTGAATTAAAAAAAGTTAATTATTAGGCCCTGAGTTTTAATAGGAGCTGAAATGGCAAGAATAACCTTGAGTATATAAGCACCTAAACCTACCTTTCTCTCAGATAGAGCATATTTTTTTTCAGGTTCAGAGAGAGAAACAAATCTCACCGATGAAACAAAAAACGAGATCTCAACGGAAAGAAAACGACCAAAACTCAGATCTCGAATCATAAGAGGGAGATCACTAAAAACGAAGAGGAACAAACCATAACAGGTATATTCGTTTGATTTAGGTGTTGTTTGGTTGCTTTTCATCAATTTTCTGGTTTTCATTGACTCTAATGCTGCGCGTGATTTTAATTAAGAGTTATATACTTCTATTTTGTTATTTTTTAGGGTTTCACAGAGATCTCAGCTTCTTCTTCTTAAATCTGGAAAATGAAGATCATCAACAAAGATCTAAATTGAAAGGGGAAAATCATACAGACGCGGTAAAAATAGGTAAACCGACCTTCAAACTTCGATTCAGAGTTGATTCAGTTGTTTTGGTTAATTTTCTGATGCTGTTGATGTTGAATATTCTTCTTAATTTTTACTCCACAAACTGTGCTAGTTTATGTTCAGATTTTGGTATCTTAAATTGGTATTTTTGGATTTTTATTGTAGTATGAATTTGGTTAATGTAGATTGAATTTTGTTGTTCAATTTTGAAATGTTGTTGTCGTTCACTAAGTTTACTGTTCTACACTCCATTTAAAGAGTACAGATGTCTACATATTGGACTTATTGTTGGTGATGTTTGTGTACTATTGTTGTTTAGTTATAAACTAATGCCTCATATATCTTCAGGTATTTATTAAGGTAGAATTTTGTGTACTGTTGGTGGTAAACTAGGCCAATTTGGTGGCAATAATCCCCAAATTTGTTTAAATGTTTGCATATGAGGTTTGGAGTCTCAATCATTGTATAAAGTTATTGTGTAATCAACAGCTACACACGCATATTGCTTGTGTAATCAGCTGTTACACATGCATATTGTTTGTGTAATCAGAAACTACACATCCATGTTGGTTCAAAAAAATCTTTGTTAGCTTTTTGATGTTCCTTGCCATGTCATAATGTGATTAATTGGACAAACTAACTATTAAATCATTGTAAGGTGTGTAATAAGCAGTCACAAAATGAATGTACAGCATATGTAAGTGTAACTAGCAGATACACATCCCTATATGCTCTCCCATTTCCATAACTTTGTTCCCCAAAAATATTGATGTTGTTTGTCGCATGATATGAACAGGGAAATGGAGACGTACTTAAATCCACTACAAGAGCTCGTAGCATAAATGAAGGTAAGAAAGGTAATGCAATTTGACCAGCAACAACAACATCGTCGACAACATCCACGAAAACAGAAACAACGTCACCAATACCCACATAAGCCTAACATCAGTGCCACCAACAAGCTGGAGTGAACATAGAGAATGCCTCAAGTCTGGGTATGTTTTGTTTCCTAATATTAGAATTTTGTATATCTGCACATCTCTAATAGGTAAAGCGACCTACAAAATTCTCATTTTTGCCTAGTATAGAGTGCTACGCATGTCTGCATCTTAGACTTAGAGTACTGTTAAAATTCTGTTGTTGGTGATGTTTGTGTATGGTTGTTGTTTAGATTGCGCACTCTTGAATTTAATAAATATGATAATTATTGTGTTCTACGGTTTGCATATGAGGTTTTGAGTCATAATTTTGTTACTGGAAAAATAGAACTTGCTAACTGTGATCTAGTTGTGAAATTAGAAGTTCACTGATGTTGATGAAACCAGTATTGGTTTCAAAGAAAAATTGGTTTCATTTTATTGATTGCTTACAAATCAAGATACTGTCTATGAAGTTTTGTTGTTGAATTTTGAAATGCTTGCCTCTATGCTTGTGTATTCAGCTGTTGCACATAAAAATGCTTGTGTAAGTAGCGGCTACACATGCTTATAATGAATGTGTAATCAGTTGGTACAATGCACATTACTAGTCAGCGGCTACACATGCTTATAATGCTTGTGTACTGACATGGTACACATGCATGATGCAATTGTCAGAATTGTCTCATGTTTGAAGATGTGTACTAAAATGTTACACATGCATCTGATATGTGTACTAAGAAATTACACATGCTAACGAGTTTAGGAGTAGGATTACAAAAACAGTGTTTTGTGTTGTTCTTTCATGTTGTTGATATAGAAATATAGAACTAATTAAGTTATCATTTAATTGTCGGGAGTGAAGGTGTGTAGTCAGCCTGGTACACATGCGTATTGGTTGTGTAGTCAGTTGTTACACATGTTTATATTGCTTGTGTAGTGAGCTGATACACTTGCATGTTGATTGTGTACTAAGATGGTACACATGCTTATACTGATTGTGTACTGAGATGCTACACATGCGCATTGAGCTGATACACTTGCATGTTGATTGTGTACTAAGATGGTACACATGCTTATACTGATTGTGTACTAAGATGGTACACATGCTTATACTGATTGTGTATTGAGATGCTACACATGCGCATATTTTTTGTGACTTGACTAATACACATCCATATTTAGGTATTTTGCTTATTTCTTTTGTTTCTATATGATAAAGAACTTTGAAATTTGTTTGTAGGGATGCTTATTCCAAAATGATGGAACAATCGAAGAATTTTGGATAAAAGCCGTGGGAGTGTCAACCACAAGCAAAACATAAGCAGAAATATGCACTGCAATGAAATGTCGTGGAATATAGTTTTATTTACCATTTTGTAAAGATCAGATCACATTACAAAAAAAAAAACTTTTTGTTAGTTGAAATGAAACGTCTAAATTTATTTCTGATTTATTAATTTATTACAGAGCACTACTACATGATAACAATTCCATAATAAATCTTTTTTCAATCGGTAGATGATACAAAAAAAATTCTTGTAATTTACTTGTACTTGTAATGATTCTTTTTCTTGCATTGATAGAAAAAAATAGTTTTTTTTTGCTCGCGTTTCTTTATTTTCTCATCCCAATTTTTTGTTTTTGTTTTACATCCATTGACTAGAGAGAAAGCATTTAGAATCTCACTTGCCAAATATAACAGCACATATTCATATGACTTGTGTAGTTAGCAGATACACATCTTTATGCAAAGAAAAACATACTGCAACAAAATGATGCTCAAGTTACTCTGTTATATTCATTTATGATAATTTTACCATTAAGTATTCACTATAATTGATCGTTATACACTTTTAAAGTTCAAAATGCTCTCCCTTTAAATATCTTCTGAACATGATTTAATTTTTTCCATTTACATCGACCTGTTCTTGTGAGTTAAAAACATCTGATACCTTACTAGACAACCTTCCATGATACCTTGCTGGACAACCTTCCTTTTTAGTAGCCAACTAACAATTATCTCCTCTCCAATAAAGTTTTCTAAGCACCATTGGCATCATTAGCTTCTTGTGGGATGTTTTTCCAAACACTGCCAGCCATCCTAACTTCAGCTAACTCCATAAGATGTGGATTGCTCTTCATTACTTTCTTCCCATTTCAAAGCAACAACAGTCACATCTGCAAAGCTACCCATGCTTATAATGTTTGTGTACTAATATGGTACAAATGCTTTTAGTACTTGTGTACTTATATAATACACATGCATACAACTTGTGTATCACCTTGATGCATAAGAAGAAAAAAAAAGTTTACTGACCTGATCAAAAATAGCAGATGCGTGCATTTTCTTTTTAATAGCTACATATCGTAAAATAAAAACATAAAACTACAGAATACAATACAAATCTATACCCTCATTCTTTTCATGTTCACAGACCATTAATGTCTAAACTACAAAAGATAAATGTATACACACCAAGAAAATATGTGTATTCAGCCGCAACTTCTAACCTGCAAAACCACACGTAAGATCAGTGTGTATCTAGCAGCTACACATATATCTAGCTTGTGTAACCAATAACTACACATGTCAGTAGCTTGTGTACCTAACAGCTACACATATATCTAGCTTGTGTAACCAACAACTACACATGTCTGTTGCTTGTGTACCTAGCAGCTACACAAATATCTAGCCTATGTAACTAACAACTACACATGTTTGTAAGCTTGTGTCATAAAACTACTCATGCCAATAACAACAACTATCCTGCAATTCTAATATAGCTTGTGAACTGAATGTCTTCTTTCTCAATGTATATAAGATGCTTAAACAAAAAGCTAAAACAAAAGAGTTCTTTAAGTTCATCTTCTAAACATACATGTAACAAGGAATTTGAGTTACCTGTAGCAAAATCAACAACCACGACTGCAAAGCGAACACGCATAGAAATCCAAGGGTCAATTCAAGTTGGTCAGTGTTTTGAGGGTAAACTTCAAAAACAACTCTAGCTCCCCTAGCCAAACATTAATATAGTATCCAAAAGATGCCCTGCAAGATTAGGAGTGAGATACAAATCAATCAACAACTAATTACTCAAACTGAATGGTTAGATGACCATTGTCTACCACAGGCAACTCTTACATACTGAATATAAATCAAGGCTCTAATCCAAAGTAGAGCATTAATTCGTCACCGAAAACAAAATACACATAATTCAGACATGCTACAGTAATCGCACCGTATTCATTAGTGTTGGCCTGCTTGTAAAACTGTGAGAGGACTACCAACTAGCAACCTGAAAACAAAAACAAAAATCAAAATATCAGAGGTATTGCCGCTTCCATTGCCCACAAATATGGCTTGTGTAGTCAATAAGTACACATCCATTTGGCGTATGTAGTTGGCAGCTACACATCCATATGACATCTGTAGTCGGCAACTACATATCCATATGACTTGTGTAGCGAGCAGTTACACAACCAAAATGGAGTGTGTAGTCGAAAGATACACATCCATATGACTTGTGTAGCGAGCGGTTACACAACCAAATGGAGTGTGTAGTCAAAAGATACACATCCATATGACTTGTGTACCAAGCAGTTACACATCCATTAGGAGTCAATTGTAATACAACCAGACTGGAAGTACTGAATAAAAACGAGTACAATTCAAGCATAAAAACTCCATTCAGAAATGAGCACTAGCTAGCAAACTTTTTCATTCAAAGATAGACAGGTATGGGATTAATTACCTAACCATATGCATCTACGATATCCTGATAGGCACCAGTGAAGTTGTTAGTCTTAAAACAGGTAGGAGGTGACTCCATCGTATATCGTATGGAATACTATTCCCACATGTGTATGGCTATAAAATCTAGCTCGTTGCAGAGGTCATGAATCTTGAGATCATAAGTACATTCACAGTTCTAAAAATTATCACATGATAGCAAGCATTGAAAAATTAATGAATCAGATATAAGAAAGTTACCTTGAGGTTTGGCAGATGTCGGGCACCATCTCTCTCCAAAAAAGACACTTTTGTGTGACATCAAAGTTTGAGCATATTCAAAAAAAAGTACTGTATCATACGATTTCTCATGCTAACATATCATGTGACTACACATATCTATGGCTTGTTCATCTAGTACCAACACGACAACTATCATGCGAATACACATCCAAGAATACAATCAACACAAGTAGATGAATCAAAAACTACAACAGCAACAGCAAAAACATGCACCAACAACAACAATGTAATTGGCTATCAAAAACTAGAGTCTCAAAGCTAAAAAAAGCATGAATATACCTGTTTATCGAATTGAATACAGTTAGCTCTTCAAATTTCTTCCTCAAACTAGTCCAAATGAGCTACACAAACACACAAAAATTGAATCAAATAATCAAAACATACAAACAAACAACAAAACTAACAGGTTCGAGAATCTTCTTCAATCAAACTAAAAATCACACCTAATGAATTACACATTATAAGGAATTAAATGCTCAAAAAAGGCCAAAGACAACAACAAATCTGAATTATCAAATATAAACCCTAGAAAAAAATCGCAAATAAATTTAGCAAATCGATCACAAACGTACCCTGTTGATTCAAGAAACTTCTTTTCCTTCGATCTGAATAATATCATTCAAAACAAACAAAGAATCAAAATCGGATTAACTAATTAGAAAAAAAAAAACTAAAAAAAAAAACGAGAACCTTACCTGAATTAGCTACGGACCGAGACTTAGATTCAAAGACATAATCAATTGATTGATTCAAACTGGTAGATTAATTTATCATCCAAAATCTACCGATTGTTGTTCTGATTGTTCTAACCAGTTAGCTTGTAAATATATTGAATCAAATGAATTCATATTTGTGAATCAAGATAGCAGAAGAAAGAAGAAGAAGAATGGAAAACCTAAAACGAATTTGAGCTATGTTTGATGGAGATCTACGAATCGAACTAAAATAGATCTGTGAAATAAATCGATGAAGAACGGAATACATAAAACGGATTTGAGCTCTGAGATTTGATTGAAGAAAATCTACGAATCGATAGAATGATTTCAAAGATTGGAGAAAAAATAAACCCTAGAAAAATCGCACCAGTGCTCTGTTATGATTTCTCTGTCTAAAAAATATGAAAATGAAAAAAAAATGTTAGCAATAATAAACTATAAATATAAAGGTTATTTTTGGTATTACAAAATATCGATGACATCATC
>JAJJMA010206325.1:0-10511 GCA_023529015.1 Papaver nudicaule | reverse complement strand
TTGTTGTACCTTTTTGTTAATTTATAAGTGTGTTGAGATGGCCTAGTCAAATTAGAAGTAAACTCACAATTCCTTTAAACATGTGAGTTAGAATCTGAGTCAGAAAGTTTTTGAAGGCCACATCCCATAAGTTGAGCCAATATATTATCCAAGGCCTATGTCGCGGTTGTGGATCAAAGTGTTGAGCTAGTCGTGTGAAATTAGTCGGGGTTCAACCTTTTTGTTAATTTTACATGTCGGTGTTGAGATGGCCAAGTTAAATTAGTCGGCCGGGACTGGTCGATGCCTTAGCCCGTAGCTCCACCTTTTTGTTAATTTTTATAAGTGGGTGTCGAGTTGGTCGATTTATAAGTGTGTCGACCGTTGTCCCGGCCGTGGATCAAAGTGTTGAGTTGGTGGGGTCGACGTCGTAGGCCGTTGCTCAATCTTCTTGTTAATATTTATAAGCCGGTGTTGAAATGGTCAAGTCTAAGCCATAAGATACTTTGTCCCAGCCGTGGATCAAAGTGTTGAGTTGATCTCGTCGACTCCGTGGGTCGTTGCTCAACCTTCTTATTCATTTTTATAAGCCGGTGTTGAATTGGGCGATTCATATTAACCGGTCGGGACCGTTGTCCTGGCCGTGGATAAAAGACGTTGATATGGTCGACTCCGTAGGCCGTTACCTTTTTGTTAATTTTTCTATGCCGGAGTTGAGTTGGTCGAGTCAAGTTAGCCGGGCGTTATCTCGGCCGTGGATCAAAATTAATTAACAAAAATTAATTTTTGTTCCAGGAATCACTCTAGTCTACGGCTGGCGCTCAACCTTTTGTCGACTTTGGAAGGTTTTCGAAGCCTACGACCCTAAAGTTGGGGCAGCAGATTGTCTGCAATATTTGATCATCCAGACTCGAATAAATGTTGATCGCTAAGCTTTTTGTTCTTCTCCTTCTCTGATCACGCTCTTGCAATATCAGAATTTCAACTTCTGGTATTCGTCTCAAACAACTTCGTACTTTTTTTTTTCTTCTTTTTATTCGAAGTTATTCAGGAAAAATATCTGAAGATGCAATTGCTTCCTTGTCTCCATGTTGTCTGACACTCTCTTGCAATATCCGAATTTCAACTTCTGGTATTTGTCCCAAACAACTTCGAACGATCATCGACTATTTATTTTTTTTCATTTGATTTTTTTTTATTCATTCCAAGTTATTTGGGAAGCATATGAGAAATTGCAATTGTTTCCTTGTCTACACGTTGTCTGTTCACTCTCTTGCAATATCATAAGTTCCAACTTCTGGTATTTGTCTCAACCTCCGAACGACCATCGATTTGTTTTTTTTTTTCTTTTCGTTAGAAGTTATTTAGGAAACATATCAGAAGATTTAATTGTTACCTTGTTTTTCTGTTCTCAGTTAGGCATTATTATTTGTACATAAATCCTTATTTAAGTTTTTTTTTTGTTTGTTTGTTTCAAGCCAACTACTTGTACCACCATAGACGGTTGTACCCTGATATATTTGGTATTTTTCTTTTCAAAAAGAAAATGTCAGTGACTATATTAGGTATTTATTGTGTCGTAAACTCCTTGTATAAGACTTGCCGAATTGTCTAGAAAAACACGATACATAAAGAAATTGAATTATTTCTATTGGCATATGAATTATTTTTCTGGGCTTGGGTTTTAAGTATGTGCCATCTAAGTCGGGGGAACTGAGAGTGCCTTTCTTTACAAAGAAGTCTTGCCTCTGATGTAGGCTTATAGGAAGCTTATATTGTAGCTTTAGCCTGACAAAAGGATTGTTATTAATGGTAAATTGGCCATGGTGGTAAAGAGAATACCAATGAATTTGAAGTTCACCTCAAAATACCGTACATCGTTGTTGGTGTTCTCTTCTTTTTTGGCCTACGTCCGGGGCTCAACCTCTTTTGATTCTTCTTTGTGTTAGGGTTTGTATTGTAACCAATAAACATCCCAGTGATTCACTCTAAATATAAAACATATATAAACGATAATAGATTTGATGTAATTTAGACGAAGTGAAGGAATATATTTAAAAATATGCTTTAATTGTTTTCTTGCTTTTTGCATGCATTTGTTGTCAAAATTGGTAGTGAGATGGGTGTTGTAAGATTTCACCTGCAAGTTTTCACCAACAGCCGTGATGTTTTCGTTGGTTCAAGTTCAGGGTTGGTTGAAACTTTTGAGGATGATCTTGCACAGTTGCAAATTTGGTGTGAGCTCAATTACATATAAACGTTTGTGTTTTGGTAGATTTTATACCAAACCTTTTTGTCTAAGTTCGTTTTAAAATATGTAATCCTGGACGGGACTATAGATGGCATTTTTTAGTTCGTCCAATCATAGTAGCATGTTTAATTATTCGGGTCATAGTAGTCAGGATCTACGCCTCCGGTGTTTAGTTGGTCGAGTCAAATAATATATATTGGTCGAGTTAAGATCTGGGGACGAAGTTGTTAATGAATCCTTATCCTTCTCATTATACGATGTTGATCTATATCGATGTACCCAATTAAGTTGCAATGAAGCCAGGTGTTAGGTTTGAGGACAAAACTGTTAATAAATCCCCAATCTTTCTTATTATACGATCAAAGATGAAACTTGAGATATCTAAATTTCATTTTACTTGCTTCAAGAAACATGATTTATATGGAGCTATAATTTATCTACTAAAATGTGTTAAAAGTAATAATCCAGATCAAGTACCGTCAGCAGCTAATCCATGCCTTGTCAAGATACTTTCAAAAATACAGAAATCGCTTACACAGTAACCATAAATTCAGATAATTTTCAACTTCAAGATCATTGCAAGTGAAGTTAACTTAAACATGGCTTGATGTGTTAAGGAGAGCAAGCAACTTCCAACATATGATATTGTAAAGATTGTAGATTCGTACCGAGGATACTTGCCTTGTTATTTTTAGCGTCTGCATTGGTGTTTTCTGGATGCTAGTTTGGCTTCTCTCTTATGACGCACTGCCATATTCTTCCTAGCCTGCAAGTTACGAACGTTCGTACACAAAGAGATTCTAGATTTCACCTGTTTTCCTCCCAGTATATATGGTACGCCAGGTTGTCCTCTTTGTAGCCTCATATTTTCGCTGCGAGCGACCGCCCCTTGACGTTCTTTTTCCTTCAGTTCGACGACCTTAAAAATATATATATCAATGAGCATTATAAGTGTATTCGCAGATAAGCATCCATGCCACAATAAACACATACTTGAGCTTGTTTTTCATTTTCCTGAATATGAGTTTCACAATGATCTTGTAGACCCTTCATGCTCTCCACACGCCACGAACAATGAATCCTTGTTGAGTGCTCTCACGTTGCTCTTGCAATCGTTGTTCCTTCTCCCTCAAGCGACGCTGGGTCTGAGACATCTCCTTTTGAGCCTTCAATAGGCAAACAGTTGGGTATCATGCAATTTTTCTTACGGAGAGACATACGTTAATCCGTACAAAAAAAAATCCCACCTTAGTCCTCCCCGTCACAAATTCGTTTTGAGGCAGTGATCTGATTTGTGAAAACATAAATATCATCAATAAGAAAACAATCACAACAGTCAATATCAAAATAGTATTGCATCGTTGATTAAATTTGACGCTCACTCGATCTTGTTCAAGTTGTTCTCTTAATAAGCGCTCATTGTATTCCCGTTGGGAACTTTCCCGTTGCTCTGCTCCCTGACGTTCTTTCTCCAGTCTAACCACTTCGAGGCGCATTTTTTCAAGTGAACCAAAGAAAAAAGAAAATTATGCCAAAACAAAATGTACAGAGAACCTAAAACCAATATGTCCTGCTATCCTTGAAGACTCTTACCGAAACATAACTAATCACTTAGTTTATTTGTTACTTCATAGTATAACTTCAGATTTTCCCCAGGTGCAACAATAGTTCTTCAGATTTCCCTAGGTGCAAGAAGAGTTGTCAGGAAGCTATACGTCTTCTACTTTGTAAACCAAGTAAATTGCTTCAATTTGGTCTCAACCTGCCAAAACACAGGGATTCTATCAAACCAAAATCAACTTAAATAACCCTCGAACCTACAACCAAGATAATTCCTGGATAACTTCAATTATGAACATACAATATTTGTGCTTACGGAGTACTATAATGACTGAATGGTAGATATTGGGCCAAATCTAACTGTTATGCATGCATGGTGATGAGTAGTAACTCAGTCTAATTTTATTCTCCAAAATTAAGATATCATCAGTTGAATTGATGTTGCAAACTTGAATTCAACTCATATGTAGAAAAGTTTTATTCGCCTACTGACCAAATTCCCACTTTATGTGTATGGAATATGAAAATTTCACAGCGCAGGATACTATGTTTCCCTGTGAGAGTCCAAAGAACATTTAAACTAAAGCATATTGTAAATATAAACCTAAACATCTCCCTTGAAATGCTTCTTACCTTTCAGAAATGTCTTCCTGGTTCCATATATAACTCCTCAACAGGGTTAACCAATTCCTGCAATGTACTTTACAACAACATATCTCAGTCAGAAAGAATAATCATCCAACAGATTGTGAGAGAGCTTTGTTTAAGTATAATATAAATCAAGCATGGGTACAATCATAAATAACAATCCAAATTACGAATTACCTAAAATTTCAGAATCCATATTACGAATTACCTAAAATTTAAGAATCCAAATTTCAGATCCACATTAACACAGCGGATATTGTTTCTTCCACTTTGCAGCGAGTCGGAATTCACTTTGAAGAAATGAGTACGACTTGGCTAATAAAGAAAAGAACCGAGATTGAAATACCTCTTTAGTATTTCAATTTGATCTTGAATGATTCATAACAGTTATTTGTATTGAAAAAAACAACTATATATACAATATGAATACATAAAATTGAAAATGCTTAATAATTTGTCTAAATAACGATAATATATATATATATATATATATATATATATCTCTTCTTCATCCAGATTTTGCCAAATTCTTCGTCAAGTGCTCATCAATGACCACTATTTTCATGCAACGTGTGTTGGTTAGTCACTCATCTTCATGAGCTGACCCCGATAGATATTTAGTTACCTCAGTTCTAGGAATTTTTTCTGCCAACAACCAATGAATTTATTTCTTTGAATTTTTCATCGTCTTCATCATTACTGTTTGTCTTGAATTTCAGCTTTGTTTTATGTTAGAGATTAGCCTATTTCTTCAGTTTTGCTTGTTTTCTCACAGACCAGTTGCTTTTCTGATTTATTAGCCTTGAATTTTTTTTCCAGTCATGGTCGTATTCATAAACATCACGTATTGTCAAACTCTTGTTCAGTTTAAACTTGAATATGTAAGTAGCCCTTTTTGCATCTGCTATTTCTTGGACATTCTGTGCCAAATTTTCCTGCATTGAAATAGTTTAAATAATTTTTTATAATAGATCATACTCTAAATAACGAAGTCTAAATGATTTTGGTTTTGAAACTTGTTTCAGCTGAATTTGTAGTTAGCATATACCTCAATGAGAGTGTATTTAAGTTGCATTAGCTTCTCTAATTGTATCTAAGTCTAATTCTAGCACCACTGAGAATTGGGACTAACACGATGCTTTGCACGTGAAAACTATGTCATTGGTATATGAATTGAATGTCACCAAAAGATCTCAAAAACAGATTAGGAACTCGGAATCTTACCTTGTAATCCACTACAACAATTTGTCAGCTAGTGGACGTTCAAAAAACCCTGCAATAGACCTCAAGATTTGACAATCCTGGACGCATATCCCCTGATTCCACCAGAAATATCTCTTGATACCCATTAACTCAAAGTATTTTAACATAATCCAGAAAACCCACCTTTTCTCATCTTCCCAACTACTCACTCACTCAATAACGCCATTTGTTGCACTACGTACCGCAAAGCTAATATTTCCGGTCAGAAGCATGCTAGGTATTTGCCTACTTAAATAATAGTGCCATCTGTGGGAGTCGAACCCACAACAACACGGTTGAAAACCATGTGCTCTCCCATTTGAGCTAAGACAGCAAGTATCATATACTATAATGTAATAAAGATGATGACATTTAAAGGCAAATGATCTATAGGCAAAAGGGCTCCCTAACAATAAAAATATGTGTTGAGGTTTATTACCAGTATTCATATACGCTCAACAAAGATGGTGGTGTAGCACTTTTTAAGGTTCCCACAAATAAATTTGGTTACTGCATTCTATTATTTATAAAACTTAACAGCTGATTCATCAGAAAGCTAAGCTATAACCTTTTTCGTACTGCACCAACTGTAGGATCTACACATTTGTCAGCACCTAGCTAAGTTACCCAAGCTTGATTCCACCCTGAGTTGGTGCCTGCAACAGGATAATTAAAAACATTGTAAGCGAAAGGCAAAAAAGGCTTGTTCACCACCCACTAAGATTTATGGAATAAAAGGTACCAGCAAAGATACATAATCGACAACAACTAAATAAACAGAAGTTTGCAAAGCTGCTTTAAAACATCGTACCGAACATCCTCACATTCTAGGTATGCATCAACTACATTGAATGCTCTAGGTACACCCCAATGGTGATGTCATCAGTATAAGCGTTTCAAATAGGTAACAATTAGCGTTCTGACTTCATTTTTGAAGTATGCAATATGCCTTAATATATGGTACCCGCACATTTGAATCATCTCAGACAGATGCAGAAAGATTAGTTACAGACAGTGGTCTTGCAACGAAGATGAAATGCAAAAGAACATTTAACAAAATAGAGGTGCATCTGAATTGCATATGCATCAATTATTATCTCATAATAGAAAGCTCCTTATGAGCATCATTTCCATAAATGGACATTTAATCTGCAACATAAATCTTAAGAAAAATGTATCAAATTTTTGCAGGGAGTGCAATGATCCTTCCTGAGTTACATAATCGTAAGTTTAACATCTACATGACAGATATTATATCAAATGAGCAACTACTAAAAACAGAGAGAGAGATAACCAACCTGAAACCACCAAAGTCTGATCATATGCTTACACACTCTCAGCCTACATAAACATCCAACCCTCAATAAAATTGATAAAAAACAATGAACTCGTAATATGATACAGACGTAATTTTAAGCACCATTAGTCACATTGTTCATCTTTAAAACTGCCCAAATCAATACTATATTTGTACGAAATCAATTCAATGAAAAAGAAAAACATATCAACAGTACAGTGCTATGGCTTCTATTGCTTACCTTATCCTTCTTCTACACCTCTCCATCATCATCATCTTTGTTCGTATCTCTTACATCTTTATGATTCTACTATGCACCTGTGATAAACCTGGTTTAAAAAAACGATCGGTGTAATCAAATTCAATACAAACTGTTACTTCAAACTTTGTGATACTAAGCTCCTGAATATCCACACATTACATTTTCATTGCAAGTATAACCAAAGAATATGATGCCACAGTAGATGTGAATGAGATGTGAATGAGTCAAACATGATAAGTCAATGGCTTGCGTGGCTATATCATCATAATACTCTAATGGCATTTTGGTTGTCGACGGAATATCATCAAACCCCTGCAATTCGCAACGATAAATCAGCAGATGACAATATCGTATTCAATAGAGTAACTCAGCATGGAATTTCATCAAACGGAAGAAAAGGCAGATGCCTGATCAACACTGCCTCCCTTTATCTTCTTCCACGTAAACCTATAATGGCTATCTACTAAATCTCATCGCAAATAACATTCACATCAAATAAATCGTAATTCAATTAACAGTTCAATCCCATGCTAATTACTGGGGCTCGTTGATTTGTCGTCGTCAAATAATTCGTAATCCAAACCACAACAAAAACACAAAGCTATTTGAATCCATACCCTCCAAACCCGCACCTTGAAATACAAAGAAATAGCGATAGGGTTGCAGTAAAAATCAAATAATTAGAAACAAAAACTCTAGCTCGATTAAACCTGACAGAGAATTAATTTCCCTAGAGGTATGCAAAGTAGGTGGTGCTGATTTCTGAGGGTTCGAATTCACCGTCATAATTTGTTGGTAGCCTAACAAATCATAAAAGCCCAAAATTAATTCTCACAAATGGAAACCTATAAACAGAAATTTGAAAACCCAAAATTAATTCTCCCAAATTGAAACCTATAAACAGAAATTTGAAAACCCAAATCTGGATCTTAATTCGAAATTCCAGATTGAACCGAAAGAGAAAAACTTATTGAACAACAATAACAAAATCACAGTTACCTAAAACCCAAGCACCCTTGATCTTGTAACCTCTTCTTGTTGTCTCTATCTGTAATTTTAAACACTTTCGTCAAAGGAAATTCATTAACCCAGAAAGAATAGATGGAAGCAAAAATAAACATCAATACCAAAATTATCTTTTCAATTACAGTAAGAGGAGGATATCCTAATCTCTGTAACAAATTATATTTACTTCATCACTGCTTAGGGGATAGAATAACATATAGCCTGATCCGCCTGCAGTCTACATAAAGAAAAAGGAAAATATCAGTTAGTGTTGGATAATCTGGCGTTCTGCTTACTCAGAGCATTGGAATACAAATTTTGTCATTATATCAACATCTTAATTAAAAAATAAAACACCTATCCTGTCGCAAGTTGACACCTAAGTACTCACCTCATGATAAGATAAATTTGTTGACGCTATCCACGTTATTAAACCAAAGGCTTCCTCTCTTCCAGAATTTTGTTTGCTATGCTTTGCTGCTCTATGTACCTCGTATATATTTAGGCTGGCTGTCCAAGTTTCCGTTAAATAGGTAATGCATGTCATCCAAGCAGTCTCCGTCCAAACCAAACCCGTCCAAGCAGTTTCCCTTGCCATCTCAATCAACCAAAAATGTAAGCCTCCAGATCACTCGCTAACACCTGCCAAACACCTTCCAAGTCGAAGCTAAACCTCGGATAAACGTTGCTTCAGTTCTGCTCTAACCATAAAGTCATAAAAAATTAGTACTATTCTAGACCGTCGACAGACAAACCTTTGCAGTAAGCCGTTCGCACCAGCAGGAACTTTCTTTGTGTCTCAAAAATCCAAATATCAGGCCAGTAGTGCCTGCCAAACCTCAAAGTATACCCAGCACTAAATCCCCTCCATATTTCCGTAAAAAACACAATCTAACCGATACCCGTTTCGTGTTTCAACGAATAAAACACAATCGAACAATAATTGCTTGCATAATCTCGAAAACATACCGTTAGTGGTTGGTGTACTCATAACAGTGCATGCTTCTTCGTCCATAAGCTCATCTTGGACAACTGCGCATGCCTCCATTGCCTCTGCAGACGATACACAAACGTTACTTACACTTCTATTCTAACAAAAAAACAAACAAAAAAAACAGAAATATCAAAAACGAACACAACATCAAGCACACATCAATACCCATGTTCTTTTTAAAACCCACAACTCTTTTCCTCCCCATGGTTCAGCTGAACTCAGAATTGGATTGACTCGATATCAGTATCTCGAAAGCCAGAGGCAGATTATGGTTCTAAAGCCTCATACCTAGTGTCGTATATATAAGTGTTTGAAGATACATAACCAATTTGAATAGAAAACTCTGAATTGCACAATCAAATGCTGAACTGAGTTGGCACATATCTGTCTAATCAGTTATAGGTTATATCGCTCTTGTAATCGATCTTAACAACACCATCTTGTACTTTCAATTTGGGTTAATGTTCGATTAAATCAATAATCAAAATAAGCAAACAAAACATACCCAAGAACAAAATCCTAGTTTTTTTTCATGTTTACCTTCCTCTTTTATTCCTCCATCTTCTTCTGATTCTTATATCAAAACCAAATTCCAAAATTAATCAATACCACTTCTTTAATCCTTAATCAAACAATAACCCAAAGAAACGTATGAAGTTAATAAGATGAAAGAATCAAAACACAATTATCTCCCCCTTTATTCAAATTTCTCCCCGTTTAGTTACAAAAACTTCACACAATTCTCATCCTCTCAGATCTTAATGTCTCTCTATGTGAAATAAGAAGTTTTTGATTGAAATAGAAATCGAAAAAATTGTTGGATTCCTGAATTGTTTAAGAGAAAAGGGTTTTGGATTTAGGGTTTTGAGAAGATGAATCAAACTGATAATTCTCGTTTTTTTTCTTTCTTTTATGAAATAAAAGGATGATCAATTGAGTCTACACTCTACACCCACCCCGATCATCTTCCCTAACTTTCTGATCTTTCTTGAATGATTTTTCAGAAGAAGAGAGGAGAAGAAGAAGAAAAAATAACGTTGCCGTAAAAAAAAAGCGTTAAAAGAAATTCACTTTTTTAATGTGATATTAAAAGGAAGCCCTCGATGATTCTGGTGCGTCGGATGGACCCGATCGTACGCACGCTGATGCAGGGCGCCAATGCATTGTGAGCCCTCGGATCGACCACGGACGGCCCGGATAGCTCCCATCCTTAGTACCATATTTTCTTAATAAAGAGACTAGGTATCACGCCGGCCGGTGGCCGGCGCTCAAC